>CABHPH010158261.1:0-29109 GCA_902168325.1 Peromyscus nudipes
CCCAAACCCAAAGAATCTGGGGAACATGAGAAATAAGTCTTCATGCCCACTGTTCTTAGGTCTTCGAAAGGTTGCAACTTCCGTATGATGGAGTGAGCCCAAAGTTCTATCAGGATGTGGTAGCCCGCTACTGACTAACGCCCTCAAGAGCGCTATCCATCTCCCTAAGACATTGCTGTCTGCAGCCTGAGCAGCCCTCGGGGAACTAGAAGTTTGCAGGTACCACCAACCACCTAAAAAGCAGGACTGGCTTTCATTAGCTTGAAATCATCTCTCAAGGGGGGTAAATAAAACTTCCTATATCCTTCCGTCTGAGTCTTGATAACTCCTGTTACAAAAAAAAAAAAAAAAATTAGAAAGAATGTAAGAACCAGAAGACAGAGAGGAGGGCTGCTGAATACTGTCTTCTGAATGTGACCTGGCCATTGTAATCAGGAACTCAGCAGCTACAGTTGTCTGCACTGGGGCTGCACAAGTCTGGACCTATCAACAGCCAGTCATGGGTGGGGAGGGGACTCCTGGGGCCCTACTTCTCCCTGCTGAACTATTGGGTAATGGTGGATTGGGGGGCAGGTTATCTTCAGATGTGTACCCAACAGTCAGCCTCCCAGGCCCCACTGGATAGCTCCATACTCTAGTCACAGAGGTGACCCTGGCTTAGGTGGGTCACCAAACAAAACACAAGGTCATGACCATGGGAAAGGGACCTATAAGGTAGAAGGGGAATGGCCGGAGGAGGGGAAAGATAGAGGGAAACTAGACTGCATTATAGACATGCATGAAATTATGAAAGAACGAATTTAATTAATAAAATAGGGAGAGGGGTTTTTTTTCCTCCCAATGTCCTTTGAGCTGAGTGGCTTTGTTTTTGACCTTGCAGCGCCCTCTGCTGCTCTAACTGGCCCATCTCCATACACATGTCATGCTGGAGCTCAACAGAAAGTAGGTCAAAGAAGGAAAACACTCTTCTCATAACGGATCTCAAAGCTGCCTCTTCTATTTCCATTCCCCTTTCATCTCTGAGACTGACAGATGCTGCTGCCGGGTTGGTCCTATGGGCCCACTCTTCACCAGTCACTCAAAGAGGACTGGCTTCAAGGTAATGAGATGGTACCCTAGGAGACCCAGAGAAGTGGGCATTTTTGCCTCCAAAATGCCTAATGCCACAGTCAAGAAGAGGGACATTTATTCGGATGGATACAGAACACTAGATATATTGTGGAATATATATTGTGGAATACTACAAATATGTGACTAAAAGGGAAATCTTAGAGGCATCTGGAATGTGTGGCCACGGAGCAAGTGTCCAGAGAAAGAGCTTTGGCATCCCTGTCTTCCTGGGGCACCTTCCATTCTGAGATGCCTGGGAACAACCTGGCCTGATGAATACCAGGAAGTACCCCAAAGAAAGACAAGGGCCAGCACATCTCCAGGCTCCTGCTTTGGGGAAAGACCTTTCAGATTTGGGCAAAAAAAAAAAAGCATGAAGAACCCTACCATGATTTTTTCCCAGTGCTACCCTCTATAAAGCTGGTTTTTGGAAAAATACTCTGAAGATACTGGGACATTCCACAATGACCTTGATGTCACCTCCAGAGCAGCCTGTGGGAAGAACAGTCTTCATCCACCCAGGTCTTCGATACCTTTTATGACGGAACTGTGCCTGACTCCCGACTGTCAGGTCTCTTGTCCATCTGTAGGATCTGTTCCACAGTTGTTCTCCTGACCAACGAGAGCCAAGAGGTTGCATCTCAATTACCAAGAGCTGACAATTGGTAGTGGCTCCCTGGAGCACACTGGTAAGAAGCATCCTTCGGCCACATCTACACTCAGAGGAAAGAGCGCTCTTCTATTCACAGTACCCACTATGGGAGCGAGAAGAGGAGGCAGGACCACGCTGTTTTGTGTTTGCCATTCACGCATGCACTGTCATTCCCTATAATGAGTCCTGCAGGGACACTAATCAGAGCCAACTCTCTGCTGGGTTATCCTTTTGGTAAAGGGCAAATTTTTCGATCTCTGTCTTTTCCTTGGCTTCCCTGGGTATCCCAGGGGCCATTTCCCTTGCTATCAGCTGTTATTGCCTGCAGCCTTAGAAACAAGTGAAGAAGTTCTCTCTCTCACTTGCCATGTCCTTCTTCATGGTGCTATATCCACTATTTAAGAGGGAGAATCATGCCCTGGGCCAGCCAATAGCTCCTGTAAGGAGAGATGGCCCAGGGAAAGTCCTGCTCTCTTCTGGCACATGCAGGGAGATGCAGAAGGCAATACTGGGACTCAAATGTCCTGAATTCTACTCCTATGAGCTATGACTCAAACCTACCTACATGACCTTGAGCAAATTTGTCTTTGCCTTTCCAGTGAGCACATTGGAGACAGAAATCCCTTCCAAGTCTCTCGCTCCAGCACGCCGCTATATAGAACAGTGGGGCTGACCCAAGGCTCAAGAGTTTCTATGACCCTGTGTATGCTGCTCGAATCCTCATTGTCCAGCAAGAAGAAAAAGGAACGCATGTTTCTCTATTGGGGGTGGGGGTAGCAGAATGTCTTGGTTCAATGTGTGTGACTCATCGGAGCCTGGAGGTCCATGTCCAGATGCCAACTTGAAATCCAGTTATTATTGCATCTGGGAGAGAGAGAAGTGCTGAAAGCAGCCTTTGGCAAAACCATCAATTTGGAAAGAAAAAAAAATCTGCCTGGCGTGATAAGATTTTTGAAATCTTATTTATCATCTTCATCCTGAAATGGACTCGGCTCTCTCCCATGTCTACTCCAAAAGAGGAAAGGAGGCCATCCCCTTCTCAGGGAAGATGGGTATCTCTGAGTAACAGAGGGTGTCTCTTTCTAGTGAGGAGAGAGCAAAGGCGTTGCCTTTGAACCATGCTGAGACGGCAAGTTTTTGTAAAGGTGCTTGCCTCTGTGGGTACAGAATTAATAGGAACCTGGCATTTGGAGCCATGACTGGAAGAATCAGGAAACTCAGCAAATCATATCTGACAGAATTACTTTTTTTCCTACCTGAGAATTGTTGGAGAGAGATTGAAGTGTCCCTTAAGGAATAGTAAGAAAATATGAATATTTAATACATATTCATAATACATTTTCAACTTAACAAATGCTTATTAGGAACCTACAGTTTTCCCAAGGATCATCCAGACTGATTTCTGAGAAGACATTGTCATTGCCCCAAGAGAGAGACAAACATTTTGTCAATGGGCCATGGACGTGGATGGACCGTTTCCGTCATGAAGCCAGGGCTTATTTAACAGTGGCCCTGAGTGACGTAGCTTCAGGGGAAAAAAATGTGTACAACATGGATAACCTTCGACACCAGGTAATCAACAGCATTACTTTCCAACTGGCTCTACTGTGTGTTCTCTTACTTTGTAGGGTAGCATGTTTTCCTAAGCTGAAGTCCGCAGGGAGAAACTCTCTGAAGAACAGGGGTTTTGACATGGGAAGGGCAGGCAGTACTCTGTGTCTTTGTGTAGTGGAAAGGGAAGTCTGACCCACCTGGTATACTTGATGGCCCCCAGGGCTCTCCTTCTCCTCTCCAGGTCAGTGGTAAAGCACCAAGAGTTACCTTCTTATCACCTATAGAACAGCATGGGCAAGAAATAGCCTAGTAAGGTTTCCAGAAGGGTTCTCCGATCCTTGTGAAAACAGAGAAGAAATGTAGAGTATCCTGACATCCTTGGTCTCTCCTTCCCATGGCCTGCATCTTTAGCCTGCACTAATCAAAGAGTGATAACCTCAAATGACAGCTCAAGATGCTGGCCTCCACTGCTGCCTAATCTCGCTGGAGACTGAGAGATGGGTATCTCTGTCCAACACTAAGGGACAGACCCAGCACTCCATAAAGAACGCTGAGGTGCTTAGTGGCTTGTCAGCCCAGCGAGCCTCTCTCAGAGGTGCCTCAGCAGCCCTCAGTAAGAGCACCTGGTACCTGGAGGCCTGCAGCACTCTGAATAGTGAATTACCTTATCCAATGGGAGGGCAGTCTCCCTTCCCAATGGGTCTCAGATTCAAGGACAGACAGCAGGTCCTGCAGAAAAGGAGGAGATAAAATTACATTAGAAGAACTTAAGAAGAACTACTGTGTTTAAACCAGAGGTGTTTGTCTGTTTGCTGGGTTTTGAATTATCTGAATTCCTTTAAGGAAATATACCTCTCCCTGGGGATTTGGTTCCAACATTCTGACTTCAAACTCTAAGAAGATCAAACACTAGGCAGATGGTAGGGTTGGAAACCACCACTCCCCAGGATGCTAAGGAGAGACCTACTTTTCCTTTTTTTTACTTTTTTGTTTGATTTTGTTTAGGAGATGAGGCGAATAAGATAAGCCGGGGGTAAAAATGACACAGCATTTTTGAATACATTAAATCCAGAGAGGCAAATGAAAAACTCACGGCTTAGAAAGTCCTTAATGACCTCCTAATTTTACAAATAAAGACAGTGCAACTCAAGAGAGGAAGTAAAGTTGCTCAAAGTCACACAGCTGAGCCTGATACCAAGGTCTAGGGCAGAGCCAAGAAGCCCAGTAAGTCTGACCAGCCTAGACCCAATGGAGGAAAACAACACATTCTTTGTACAAAGGTTAGCTGAAATAGAATTTCTGATTCCAAAAGGAGATTAAAATCACTGTGTGCTCGTTGGAGTTGGGGTAAGACAGCTGAAGCAGGGGGCAATGATTGACAGCAATTGAACTAGATAACGGAAGAAAGGAGCAGCTACCTGCAGAGGGAAGAAAGGCAAAAACCTGGTGAAACACTGGCCTTGCCCTCAGATAATGACCATAACTATCGAACACTGCTCATTGACTCTGCACAGCTGACTTCTTCCCCGGAGGAACTTATATTGCGTGATTGCGTGGTGTGATGGCTTTGGACCATGGATCACGTATATAGAATTGGCTTGCAAAGCCTTCTGGAATCTTCAAGTAAAAACCATATCTCTGGGCACTGTCTGAGCCCTGTCTCCACCGTTTACCTAAAAGAATGGTGTCCCTTATTCTCTTCTGAAACTTGGACAGCACAGGAAACTTCTAGTCTTTGGGAAAGCTCTGCAAAACTGTGCTCATTAAGTTGATGCCACAGGTTTTTGCAAAGCCCTTCAGCAGAGTGTCCAGCAAGTCAGTGGCTCTAAGTTGACATTTGGGAAGGGAGAAAAGCTCACAGTGAATCTAGGTAAGTGTGGGAGTATCTAACCTTCTTTCTGAATGTGATTTGAGATCCTTTTTGCACCAACTAATGGGCATGTGGCTTCTTGCCCTACGTCTGCCAAGATTCAAGTCCAGTCAGTTTACAAGGAAAAAAAAAGAAAGAAAAGTACCTGATCCACCTGCAAGTGGATAGAGCTTTGTCCAAATTCCCACAGGATCACTTAACAACCCCACCCTACCCCCCAATCCCCACATCAAACTGTCTAACAGCTCTTCTGTGACCTGCATGCCCTGCTGGTCTTCAAGTAAAGGGACAACTCCAGAACTCTATAATTTCACAGGGATTTTCAAACTTTTAGGACTTTATTTTAAGAAAGGTCATGGGCAATGCAGTTGACGTGGAGGAAAATAATGATGAGGGTTTGTTAAGCATCTGCTACATGCTTCCTCCACATTATCACACTTAATCCTGAGGTGACTCTGAGATCAGTAGCATTATAATCCTCGTCTTAAAGGCAACGTCTCCTGTTGTCAAAGATGCTTGAGAGGCAAAGTAATTTCATCAAGTCCCTGCAGTAAGAAAGAGAACTAAAGGACCAGGAGAAGTGGTGTAACCTGTGATCTCAGCACATGGGAGGCAGAGGCAGGAGGATCACTGCAAGTTCAAGACCAACCTGGTCTAGATTGGGAGTTCTAGACTAGCCAGGGATACATAATGAGACCCAGACAAAGGAAAAAAAACCTAAATGAATAAAAATTGAATAAACAAAAAAAAGGAAAGAAGGACTTGAAACTTAGCTTACAACATTCAGTATCAGAGATGGATGTTTCTTACTGAGATTGTGTCTGGGGGAAAGTCAATGGTGCTTCACTCTCTGTAGTTGTAAAACCAGAAGTGTGTCTCACAGACAGCCCAGGATTGACCGGACAGAATATTGCCACCTGGTCATAAACTTCTAATCTCTATAGCACCATTGACAAGCTGTTGCCATTCTCCCACTTTACAGATAGGGAAACTGAGGTAAAAAGCAAGTTAAAGCACTTGCCTCTGACCCCAGAGCCTTGAGCTCCTTCAAATTAACTGTAACTGCCAGCCAACTGGGTTGATCACTCACCTAATTAATAAGGCAGCGATCTAATAGGTTCTTAGGTAAAAGAGCGATCAAATACTTTCCTTTGTCCTACTCAGAACTAGGCATGTAGTCACACAATTGCACAGCACCATGATTCTGCCTTTGTCCTGCCCCTGGGGGACTTGGTGGAACTCTGGCTCCCGGCAGGTGGCAGAACAGTCGAGGTAGTATTTGTAAAGCAGTTGGTGGGTGTGTGAATCAAGGAGGATCTGAGAAGCTCATCTTTGGGAAAGGGACAAAACTGACCGTGAGCTTATGTAAGTTTTCATGTCTAATGTTTCAGATTTCTCTCTGGAACCCTGGTATGCAAATTTTCTATTTTGTCTTATAACCCAAATCCACACCATAGCAATCCTGTTAACTGATTTCAATCCGAACCATTTCTGGTGTGTTCCTGCCACATGCAGGACACTGCCTTTGACCCTCCATGCTATTTACCCAAGAGGCCTGAGGAGAATGGCACTGGACCATTGCACTAGGAGTCGGGCTACTGTACAGGTGATTTTTACAATTGCAATTGGTGGGATTTTCCCATGGAACCAAAAGAAAATCAACACACTCTTTGGGCTGCTATTTTTCTCTCATAAGATGGGAGAGAGGAAGGAGAAGGAGTTTGGACCTCTGTGTTACAAGGCAGGCAGCAGTAGGGGATGGATGCTAACACATTCCCAGAAAAGTGACCATAACTACACAGAAAAGGGGATTTGTGGATTATCCATTGCTCCTCATTATCCAATACCGGCTTTGTCGGGGAGGTTTCTAGACCCACAAGCAAACACTGATGCTTTAGGGGAAGCTTGGACAATGGAGTTTTTGTAGAGTCGTGTGTCATTGTGTGACTACTGGAGCCAACAATAAGCTGACATTTGGGAAAGGAACAATTCTGAGTGTCACACCAGGTATGTTTTGATGACAGCTACTTGTTCCTAAACATTAAACCATCACCTGTAGAAATTCAATGAGAAACAACCAAGTTGCCACTTACTAGCATCTTTCACTGTGTTGCTAACTGGTCACGAGGGCACTGTGGCCAGCCCCTAACAAGAGAACCTTTAACACCATTGTCAACACTTTCAAGCACTTGGGAATGTTAAGTCTGCTTCTGTTAAGGGGGCTATCTCTGACTAATGTCTGCCAAATTGAAGTGTTAGTATTCAGGAACAAAATGCATCTAGAAAGGAAGGAAGATGAAGAGAGCACAGGCTGGACCCAAGGCAACGATACAGGATCACAAGCAGCCTGACCCAGGAGGAGATAGTGAGGTGCATGTTGGTCACTGAATGACCACCTTCCTTTTACATCCCAGACTAGGCAAGGCTTCCACGTTGACACAGTTAGGAAATTAACTGTTGGACTCTCTATAATGCAAAGTCTTGGAGCCCAGCTAGTTAGGCAAAGTTCTGTAAGATCCTTTGTTACCGATGATCAAAAGCTGATATTTAGGGGAGAGGCAACATTTAAAGCAAATTTCAAATGAGTCAAAATGACCATGAGCTTCTAAAACTGTGCCGCAGGATGATGCTCACTGCTGTGTTCAAACTGGGTCCTCCCAGAATGTTTGCATTCTTGCCTGGACTGAGTTCTATGCATCAGGGGAGACCCTTTTGTTATTCTCTCACTTCTGTACTCTTGCTGACAAGCTGGCCACTGGGCATGCAAAGGTATTCTTAGGCCAGGCCTATTAACCCTTCTCTTCACCCCACAAGGCCAGAAGGATGCTTTGAATGCTACCTCACTATTCTCAAAATGAACCTAACTTCAATTAACTTCAGTGTTGCTGAAATTTTGCTTTGTGAGACAATTTCTATTTTCTACACCAACGGAAGCTCATTCCAAATAATTATTTAGGGGTTAACATTACCTCATAATTCCAAAATACCAGCTACCCAACTGGGTATCTCAAAGTAAACCCACTCACATGGCTGAAAGGCCAAAATCAGGATATCTTCCTAACCGCTGTGTCACCTCTATTTGACCTCCCTAAGTCCTTCATGCCTAAAACAGCATCAAGTAGAAAACCATTCCCATGCTGGCCTGTGTGTCTCGTGGTTCACAGGAGCTCAAGGAGCAAGGTCAGCTGCTCCATTTCCAGACTGGAACTGGCTATTTAGAGCTCTCCAAGTACTAGAAATACAATCAGGAAAAAAATATACAACTCTACTTTATTTATAATTCTCATCCTTCCCAAGGAACTGTTTTACATTCTTTCCCAATAGTGCTACAGTCTTCTTTCTTTCGATTCCTCTATTTGCGATGTGTGCGAAGATGAAATATCAACTGAGGTTCAGAAAACATCCCTGAGATCTACCTTAAGCTTTCCCTGCCAGAGGGGTTCTAAAAAAGATAGGAAACTGACATTTGAGAAGTAGATTAAAGAGGAAATCCAAATTAATCCCAAGGACTGATGCTCAACAGATAGCTCCTTAGACATAGCCTGTCAATCCTGTGAGCCCCGTGGCCCAGTTGCCTGGACTGCCTATTTGGTCTTGCCTGGAACAGTCATAATAATATGTTCCTCCCAGACCTGTCTTGAGCAGACAGAAATGTCAGTCTCTGGCCCTAAAAAAGTCCTTGTGATTTGTTTTGTTTCGGTAATTTGTCATTCTGCACAGTGTTCTGGAAGTAATAGAAAAGTGCATTAGGGAGCTCCCGAAATGGAAATGAAATGGAAATTTAGATTGTAAATATATGACTGCAGTAAATAGATGGCAAGAAAAAAGATGAAGCGATTAGAAACTTAGCACATTTCTCTAACCTAAAGGGGTGTTTCTATAAATAGTTTGAAACTACTAAAGAGCGGCAGGAGTTGGGGAGAGGCGAACAGATCTTCTCCTAATCTTCTCATGGTGCACAACTAGAAACAGAGCAGAGAAGGGTGCCGTGTCTTGTTTCAAGACTGTAAGGCATATGGGAAGGTCCTCTGGGGTCGATTTTGAGAACAGCTCCCTGTTAGTGACAATGACCTGCCTGTGGGTTGGGGAGGGTGGAAGTGTTCAGAAATAAATCCGCCTAAGCACAGAGGGACTAGAGGGTTTCTGGGAACAGGCTTCTCCCTGGCTTCTCCGTGTGCCTTTTAACCTTTCCTGTCTTAGAGCGGGGTATTGAGTCCCCGAAGAGGAGGCCCCAGAGTCAGTCCAGAAACTTGAAATAGGAAGCCAGCTTAACTTCACTCGGGAGACTTTTAAGTGTAAAGACTCCTTTAATCCAACTGTTTTAGGGAAAGCTCTGTCTGTAAAGGCTGGATGAAGGATGAGAGGAAAAGAGGCTAAAATCTATGAAGGGGGGAAAAATAAAGATGTTAAATGTCTGACAAAGGAACTGAAGTTTCCAGTACATGTCTACAACCAGTAAAGGGGACTTTGTGAAGGACAAGATGAGCACAGGCAGGGAGCCACAGTCTCACCCCTCCTTTCTGTGAGGTTCCCGCCATTCTCCACAGCAGAACTGACTGCTAGGAACTTGACCTGGCTTCTTCAAGAGAAGAAAGAGGCTTGGCTGGGCAGTGTGTATACAAGCTTTGTAAAGCTGTGTGATGAGTGACTTCTAGAAGCTGGTGTGTGGGCAAGGGACAGGCAGACCCTAGTGAATATGGAGGCAGAAGCTGCTGCTAGGTCTCCATGGCCATCATTCTAGGCCGTGTCCTCCAAACTCTGCTTGAAAGACACCACATGGTTTACCTTCTCCTCCAGAGAAGCAGGTGAGGAAGGCTGGGCAAGTCCTCAGCCTCATGTAATATGCGTGTCCCTGGCCTCTTCCTCTTCTGAAATCCATTTCCCATGGACCAGAAACCAGTGAATTGATTATAAGTAATCCAATAAACAGCAGAGAAATCGTGACCCCAAAAGTGCCATAAACTAGAAACTACATGAGCACTGAACAGCAGAAAACAATTAGGAAGGAAGAGAAAGAAAGGGCTCACCAAAATGAAGGTGGCAGCTTAGTCACAAAAAGAGCAATAAAAAAAATCATATTTAAGACTTCACGATATATGTATATAGCCATTAGCCTCTAGAACCTGGGTCTTGCCGGCTGTGCTTCTTCCAGATTTACCCACAACCTGCAAACCTGTAGTGCAGGGCAGGGATGAGAGCAGCCAGGGCCCTTCTGCAAGAGCAGCCCTAGTTCCTGTTTTTGTAAAGCCTCCCCGGGCTGTGGGAACAGTGGAAGCAGCAGCTACAAACTGACCTTTGGGAAAGGAACTCTCTTAACTGTGAATCCAAGTAAGTATGAAGGGGTTGGCAGAAGGAGACCTTCAGATACTTCTCTTTCAAAGAATTGCCCCTCCAAAGCATTCCAGCTTAGCTTCTAAATCTGAATAGATTTATTCTGGAGAGATGGTGCCCAACGCTGCTGTACAAAGACTAAGTTGCCTCTAGCCAAAAATATCCCAATTATTCACCTTAAATGAAATTATTGGTACTGCGAGGCAAATTGAATCCGGCTAAGGCCGGAGAGGATTTTCCAGAAAGATTGAGAGGAAATTGCCATGTTGTGATTATGCAAATGTAGTGAACCAAAAATAATGTAGATACTAACACTTACCTCTAAAATAATGTGGGGTCCTGTAATTTCATTAACTAGTGATGGGGATTCTACGGCCTGGTTTTCTTTTTCTTTTGCCTTCTTGCTCTTTCTCTTAAAGGAACTGTCCTCAGTCCCTACTGGAGTACTGGAGATCTCTGCAGGAGAGACTGTCTGGTTCCCTGGGCAGAGCATTTAATCCCTTTTATTTTTTGTAACAAAATTAATAATTCAGCCTCTGCTTAGTTAGTTTACTTGAGACTGGAGGACTCCGTCCGTCCATCCTCTAAGCTGTGAGAACACAGCAGAGCAGTGTCTGCCTCATGTATTCTCCTGCCCTCCTTCATGAGGATGTGTGTGCACTGAAACAGTTAAAAATTTTATAGAAAAGTCACTGTGGCTGCTATTGACACTTGAAAATAATCTGTGTTGCTGGTGGGTTTTAAGAACATACTTCAAAACTGACCTGTTCTGAAATTCAGTGAATGTAAAAATAGGAAAACTTTGAAGGCACAAGTCTCCTCTCTGGCATAAGCTGCGTGCCCTGGATGTTGCATAAAAGTCAGATTCCTAGTTTCATTTATTCAGCTCTGTCTTCTGTGATCAAGAAAAGAGCCACGGCAGGGTGGGGTTGTTGTGAAACAGCCCAGGCAAGGCTCTTAAAAAGAGTGGCTCCAGGAAAGGGACACTAATGAGTGATTCGGGGTAAGATGTATGTAGCTATGAAAAGTCAGTGAAGTTCTCTGGCACACAGCTTAGGATGTTCTGGGATGCACCCAGGCTGCAGAGCATGCAGCACGGCCAGTGCACTGCTCAGCTGGGGCAGAATCAGCCTGTCCACAGCAACAGAAAGGACAGACAAACGTGGTGCAGTTAAACCCCACGCACTCTGGTAGCTTATCAAAGCAGGACTCCTGGGTAGGCACACAAAGCTGGTGACCAAGCAGTAGGTATTAATTTTGGGTGTCTTGCAAGATTAGGGTAGAATTCTGTGGTGGATTTTCCAGAATGGAGAAGCTAAGACACCCTTTCAGCTCTTCATTGGCTTCTTTCTAACAACCTCCACACTTTAAAATGTTGGTAAACCAGCCTAATGATGCAAAGAAAACAGCTGTGCGAGGCAGCCATTCTTCTGGCACCCTGGAAAGTAACTTCACGCAAGGTTCCCCATGCAGTGGGCTTTCTCTGCAGTAACTACAAGGCAAGGCTGGGCCTAACAAACCCATGATGAAATTCTGTTTCCTTCTGTCTGCAGAACACAGATTATTGCCACAGTAGCATCTCAACTCTCCTCAAAGCAGATACATACTTCCTAGCCCCATTCTCCACCCTCCTAATGATAGTGAGCAAGCTAAAACTTTAACTCTTTGCTAAGAAGTAATTGCTAAAGAGATGAGTAGAGATGCTACCATAAACTTACTTAAAAAAAATATTTAACAGTTTAAAAGTCAAATTGAATTAAAGGACTAAAATATGCCACATAATAAAATCACTGAGTTTTGCTCCTTGCAATTTTCTTGTGGCATCCATCAGACTAGCCAACAAACCCCACCCCCCAGATTCCTGTGGCTGTGACTGCCAGCACTAGGAACTTCATTTGATCAAGGAATGGAATTATAACTATCTCATGCAACTGTACAGGAATGTCTCCATAGGGACATCTCAATGTCTCCACTGTAGTGCCAGGCCTGCTCTGTAAGGTTGAACACCTCTGCAGTGATCATACGGTCACCAGCTCTTCCCAAGATGGAGAGGCTTCCCAAACAGCTCGTAACATTAACAGATAGTTAACTGGGATTACAGGGCTCATACGTAAACTTTCCCCATGAGCTCCCGCTTAGAATCCATTGGTTCAAGAATAACAGAAAGCTACGCCGTGCAAAGGCTCAGTTCAATGTTCTCGTCATTTCCCTCTCCTATGCTGGGGCGAGAAGGGAGCTGAGGAGACAGCGTTTCCCAGCACTGGTGTCTAAACCTCATCTAATTCTAGTCAGCCTCCAAATGGCGGAACACTAGCCTCCCGTCTCCTCGTAATCAATTCATTGTCATCAGAAATGTGTGACACCTCGAGGGGAGGGAAGGACATGCCTTGAAAACTGAACAGAGAAATTGTCCTGAAAATGATGTTGTAAAATGGAAATGAGACCTTTAGAAGAGAACACTGAACAAGAGAAATCAGTAAGCCTCGTTATGAAACCAGAAGAAACAGGGGTGGGAGGCAGGCCCTGGGTGCGGCTGGTCAATGTCTCTGGACCAAATGTAGGAACGGTCCCCTGACCGTCAGAGATAGGCCTAGACCTTGCCGGGTGAGTTTATTTTCCCCAAAACTAAAACAGAAAGGGTGTCTGTGGGCCTCGGGGTTCCACCCAGTGTTTTTGTAAAGGCCTCTGTCACAGTGCTAACACTGGCGCTGGCGCTGGCAAGCTGACATTCGGACAAGGGACCATCCTCAGGGTCCAGCCAAGTAAGTGGAAAAGGACATGGTAGCAGAGTGGAGATTCTGAAGTGTCGTCCCTGGTATCGGGTTTTAAAGAATTGTGTGTTGTGTAGGAGCCGCACTTTGCTTAAGTTAACTTACATTGTTCAAGGTCCTTCGCCATTTTCAGTCTCCTCTAGTCTCTTCCCCTGTAAAGCCGATCCTGACATTGGAAAGCTACCATCTTTACCGCTCTCAGAGCCTTCTCTGGAAGTGGGGCTCTTACTTTTGGGGGGAGGAGGAAACTCTTTCCAACTGACTCCTCCTGAGTAAGCCATCTTGTATTTCACGCATTCCCTAACAGAAGGGTCCCCCTTATAGCAACCTTGAACTCTTCTTAGCACAGCCAAGGCCATCTCCACTGGTGCCCTCCCCAACAGAGAGAGATAATCAGAACAGAGTGTGAAGAGCTATGTCATAGTCAGCTCGGAAGGGTTTTAAATGAAGCAGAGAAGGAAAAACAGACAACTGGATGGGACTGTGAGGTCTCATTTCAAATCCCTCTGTGTCCCCTGCGTGTATCCAACTACATCTATAAATGCAAAACTACAAAAAGAGAGAGAGAGAAAGAATGGACAGGAAGAAGTGGTTACTGTGTCCATTCCCTATCACCGAAACCACAGGCAAAAAATCACAATTAATTCAAAAATGTCAGATCCAGGGCTTAAAGTCTTTCTTCTCACGGTAACTTGCACCCTTGCAATAATTAGAGCAGATAGGAAGACTTGGTTCCCGCTGGGGAGAGAGGGAAATGGGGACTATTTTTGAAGATGCATAAAATTCCTTCTGTCATCTGTCGTAAAACCCCCACTGCAGAGAGATGTGTGACAGTGAGGCAAAGCTAATATGTGGAAAGAGCCACAAGCTGGAGGGAGAGGCCCAGTTCAGTGTCCTCCACATACCTTTGTTCACTCCCCCAGTCCAGGCCTCTTAGACCTTCCTGGTGGGAATCCTAAGGGAGCCAAATAGACGTGAGTTCAAGAGAGCCTGGAGCTTGGAGAGCGGGGGTGCTTAGAAATAATCAATTCAATGAGTGGCAAGCAGGAGAGGAAACAGTTAAAAAGTAGAAATAGACATTTCAGTGCAGCTTGATAGGACTGGATCAGGAGGAAGGTATCAAAGAGAAAGGTGTCGCCACTACAGCTGCTATCCCAGGATCTCTACCAAGGACAGTGTCTTCTCACAAAGAGCTGTGTGCCCAGCCCTGTGCCGAAACAGAGAGCACAGGAGATCCTAAGTGTGTGGAGGACGTATGTCACATGACTCCTTTTAGCTGGCCTTAGCAGCATAGATTCACACCAGGTGGGTGTGAATCGAGACTGTTAGCAATACTGCTCTGGGGTTCAATGTTGGGGTTGTATAAATGTCTCAAATGTGCAAGATACCCCCTAGTAAAGCCCGGCTCTAATGAGCAGAGTCCAGGTTGTAGCAGTATTGCTCATGTTGTTGTTGCCGTGGTGGTGGTGGTGGTTGTGGTGATGGTTGTTGTTGTAGTTGTTGTTGTGGTTGTTGTTGTGGTTGTTGTTGTTGAGTTTCCTCAAGCCCAGGAATATGAGCACCAACACTGAGAGCTTGACATTTTAGCTCAGGATCCAATTGACTGAAATATGCCAAAGGGGTCTGAAAGGGCAAGAGTGCCTCCAGAGCGTGATCTTTGTTGTTAACTCCCTGGCAGCTGTCATTTCAGCAAAATGCATCCACTTAGAAAGGTCAGACCTTCATTAGCCAGACAAATGAGAACAACATATTGACCAGAGGTAAGGTGTGGGGAGTTCAGATCTTGGCTTTGGAGAGCCTGGCATGTCTAGCCCTTTAATCACAATGTGCCGGTGAACATATGCTGTCTCCAAGAAGGTAGATCGATGATGCCTGAGGACCTGGTGTCACCAAGCCAGCTTAGAGATGGAAATGAGATACAGATGGAAATGCTGTGGGGCGGAGAAATCACAAAGATGGGAGAAGACAAGGGAGCTTGATGGTGCCTTTGAAAACCTGCAGCATGCCAGGGGTTCTAATGATGCCAGTGAGAACCGCATACTCATCCCTGACAGAGTCTATTCAAAATGTGTCTCCTACTCAGATCCTATAGGCTGAACAGGACCTGAGACACCTTTTGAAGTTGTATCACAAAAAGCTAGGATCTTTGCTTTTTAAGAGTCACCCGCCAGTTATTGTAAAGGGTTCATTTGCTGTGTAACAACCTCCTACAACCAGCTGGTGTTTGGGCAGGGGACATCCTTATCAGTCATTCCAAGTAAGTTTGCATTCTGTCTGTGGACTAGTGGTTCTCACCCTTCCTAACGCTGTGACCCTTTAATACAGTTCCTCATCTTGTAGTGACCACCAACCCTCAAATTATTTTCATCGCTACTTCATAGCTGTAATTTTCTGTTATGGATTGTAATATAAATATCTGATATGCAGGGTACCTGTTTATGGGACCCCTGTGAAAGGGTTATTCAACCCCCAAAGGGGTCGAGACCCACAGGTTGAGAACTGCTGCTGTGGACTATGCTAGGATTTATAGTCATAAACATGGAGCTCGGTGGCAGGGTGAGTGAGAACACAAAGCTGAAGGAATTAAGGTCTGTTAACCTCGATCAGAAAAAAAAAAAGTCAAAGAACAGCAAATGTCAGTTTAGTCTTTAAAAGGTGCCACCGAGAGTGTGGGCCTTGGTAGTGGTGACTAGAAAGCCACCTGTGGTAACTACTACATTCTCACCAAGTATAGAGGATAGTTAAGGGGGCGAGAATGACGGACATGAAAGAGTTGAGGTGTCTGAGAAATGAGGCAGAGTGGGGCATAGCAACGTAGTCCCCGAGCTTCAGTCTAGATTAACCTAGAGAGTTTAATAAAGAAAATCTTCCCCCAAGCCAAGAGATTTCATAAGGAGTCCTGGGTTTAAAATGTGTTTCAGAATCGTTTGATCAACAAGGGAGAAATTAAGACATTAAGTCTTAAAAGAAAAAAATGTAAATACCCAAGCATAAAACAAATGGCCTACACCTAAATTAGACAGTAAACCACAGCAAATGCATATTATCTGTCCCTCTAATCCCCTCCTAAGAAGAAGCCACCTGCCAGCAGCTCAGGGTCACAGATGCTTGAAGCCCTGGAACTTCCTCCTTCTATACCCTTGCCAAGTGTCCTTACAGGGCGAGGGACAGACACAGCCTGTCGCTCCCCACTTGCCCACATGGGGAGCCCAGGTGTAGACTCTTGCTCTGTCTTCTGCTGGTTTTTGTTGAGGTTTCTGTCATAGTGGAACACGGGTAACCAGAACCTCTATTTTGGGTCCGGGACAAGTTTGACTGTTGTTCCAAGTAAGTAAAAAAATAAAATTTCCATCGCCATTCTGTAACATCCCGAAGCTGCAGAAGGAACTATCAAAAGTTTGCTACTCAGTTCCCCTGCTCCTGGGTAGAATGTTGTCTGGAGCATTGCAAGGGTCCCTTGCCTTCCCCCAAGGATGGTCTATGCCAGGCCAGGTCTTAATTCCTGCGGGGAGGGGAATGGATGGTGGATGCTTGCAGCAGTCGCCTTTGCTCTTGCAAAGACGGCAGTGACCAGCGACATCAGTCCCCACCACGGTGTACATCCCTCAGGGACAGAGGCTGAAGGGTTGACTCAAGTGAGGGGAGAGGGACAGAGGCCAAGGAGAACAAGAGGGAACGTCACAGAAAACTGCAATATGAGGAGGTGTCAGGGCGTGAGAAGCATGGCAGTCCCCTGGCTTGTATCTGAGCTTAAGCATAAGTATGAACGAAAGCACCCAGACAAGAAGGGGTCCCTGTCCTCTCTAGAGACAAATTTAGCAGAAAGTCACTGGCCAAGCTCTCCTGAGGACAGCCTGTTGTCTCAGCTGATGCAGCAGGCTGTGTGAGGAAACAATTATGGAAGTGTTGGAGGAAGTAGGCTCACAAGCAACTTGTGAGGGCTTGCAGGGTGTTGGCAGAGTGGGCACGGTGGATTTTGTAATGGCTTGACACACTGTGCCAACTATGGAAATGAGAAAATGACTTTCGGGGCTGGGACCAGACTCACCATTAAACCCAGTAAGTACTTCATCCTAGTCAGGGAACGATCCTGTTTGATTTTAGGGGTCGAACTGGACTATCCGGGCTTAGGGAAATTCCATGTCCTTTTCCATTATTGGCAAAGAGAGGTGGCAGCCAAGCATCTGAGTCTTCTGGGGGAACTCCAGTCATAAATATTTAATTCATGACTAGGAAATACTATTCACAATTCCGTTTTTGCTGCTGGTATCATGTGCCAAAGTGACGAGGGAAGAGAACTTCAAATGTCTGCACGTCTCCTCTTTTATCTTGTATGATGATTTTAACTTTGGGTGCTGGACGTGTGGGGAAGAGACGGTAGAAACGTAAGCTATCAAAGAGACTCACAGGAGATGTGGAATGCAGACAGAGAACCAGCAGAACAATATTATAGAATCTATCCAGTGTTGTGTCTCTTTTGGCAGATGGTGAAGATATTGGGAAGGGCGGGAACAATGATGTTCTGGATGAGACAGAGCTCCCCAAAGTAGGAAAGTGAAGCATCAAACGTGAAGGGAGAATAAGTTTAGGGGAAATTCCAGGTTCTCCCCCACGCAGAAATGGAGTCTGACAGTGTGGCAGCAATATGCATTCAGTTCATCACACTGCTTTGAGAGAGCAATACACATTAACACTGTGATGTGGTCCGCAGCTTAGAAAACTGAGCTTAACCTTGAAAAAAAAATTGCTATCTCTGTGGACCATGCTGCATATGATTCGGTGTCTAGATTTGCAAAATTGAAATCTAGAATTAACGGCAGAAAACACTGAAGTGAGAGATAAAAATAATAGACAGATACAAAGACAGGCTACATGTATATCCACAGAGAAATGTGCAAACCTGAGGCAGATGGAGTCCTACCTCCAGTTAAAAGCTGGAAAGTTTAAATGTGTTCACCATGTCACCAAAGGCAGCATCACCAAGCAGAAAGCCCTACTGGAGGAGCAAGAACTAGGGGGATGGAACCTCTCCATCTCGGGATTTCCCGAGTGTCTAAACCACTATGTTTCTTAGAGGAATTCTCTGTTTTTCTGCACTGAAAATTAGCAGCCTGAGTCCTGAGGATCTGTCTGGTTCAGACTCTTACAGTAAGACTTACACTATCAATCACCTTCCAGCCAGGCTGGATAAGGCACTTTTCGATACCAAGGTGTTTTTCTTTTCTCTCTAGATAAGGCAGGAAAATAGTCTCCTCACTCTGAATCCAGGGACAGGTGGCTCAGAGTTCTGAAGAGTGGCATGGCAGAGCTAAGCCATGGGAGTTGGGGACCCAGTAGTTGTCAGCCGGCTCCCTCCCTGACGCTGTAGCTGCTGGAAACATTCAGAGAAATATGTCAAGGTGAGCCCACAGTGCACCCAGGAGAAATGAAACCAAGAGGGAACTCGGAATAGGATGTCTTACTCAGAAGGAGACAGACTACCTCTGAGCCAGCTCGCAGCTCCAGATATTTGAACAGCCATAATAAGTTCACCCTCCAAACAGACGTTCCGGAGACCGTCAAGAGGAGGCAGTTGCTGTGTGTTTGGAGTTGGAGGACATTCCAGCAGAGTAGAATCGTTTAGAACAGGAAGTTCTGATAGGATTAATGAAATGAAAGGCAGTTCTGACTAGAAAAGCCCTGAGAGAAAAGAAACAGTGAAGCATGTGGGATTGTAGCATGTACCCTAGTCCAAGAAGGAAAGAGCAAACAGGAGCCAAGTTCTAATACACGATCGACCATTTCACACTTACAAGATTTTATAATTAGTATAAAGTCTTTAGCTTTCTGGCCAAATACCATCAGGCCTTAAATGCAAAGTAGGGGAGCCCTGTCTCCAGCACCAAGTCACTCACCACCCCACCCACTTACCCCACCCCACTCCCCCCACGTTCACCACACTCACACTCAGGTGCAGTTTTTGTACAGGAGTTTGAGGCTGTGGTGGGCTATGGAAACAAGCTGACCTTTGGCTTGGGAACCATTTTGAGAGTCAGACCTCGTAAGTACAAAACACGTTCTGATCTACCATGATCCCAACCTAATCCTCTCTGTATGTGGTTCTAAGAAACAAAGAAAGCTCCAGGTGCAGTACAGGCACGTCACTGGTGTGGCTCATTTAAAAATTTCCACACACTGCCTTGGAGAGCATTGCACACACCACATTCACTGGTGTGGCCCACAGCTTGAAAACTGAGTTTTTAAATTTGGAACAAAATTTCTTCTTTTTTTTTTAATTATTGCCTTCTCCGGGGATGATGCTGTTTGCTGTTTGGTGTCTAGATTTACAGAATGGAAGGCGTGGACTGTGGTGTGGAGCTTAGAGATTTGTCCTTAGCCTGTGACTTGGGTGTGAGAAAAGCTGCACACGGCTGGCTGGCAGGGCATTCTGCACGGGCGTGAGGAGAAAAGCCCAGGCAGACAGTGTGGTAAGAAGAGGTTGGGGACAAGCGCCAGCTCTGTTTCTGCACTGCTCTTGACAACAGCAAGTAAAACAGCAATGTGGACATGCTGGCTTTGGGGATGGGGACGTACTTGGCCGTCAGGTCCACAATGTCAGCACAAAGAGAGTCTTTTCTGTGCCTTTTCCTGTTGTTGCTCCAGACTGACATTTGATTTGTCCTCCTTTAGATTCAGATATACAAACCATCATGTTGGTTCTGGTGTTGGTTTTGATAGTCTTTTAAATGCTTTTGGCTAAGGTCCTCCATTCTACCTACCCCTTCCAGGTAGGCAGGGACTTCCAGATAGTCTTCGGTAGACGCATCTGGAAGACATGGACAGTGTTGTAATTGGTAACTATGTAAGGCCTGCATTCCTCAGCCCTTTGCCTTGGTGACGAATGGTTAATACTTCATGCCAGCAACAAGGCAGAGAAAGAAATGAGCAGTAGCATAGACCAAGCAATAGGCTGGTGCTGGCACTGTAGAGGCTCTTGGGGGCTCAGGATGTGTGTTTCTGACAGAGAGGTTTATGTCAAGGCTTGCCTCAGGGTGTGAATACTGGAGGTGCAAACCGACTCACCTTTGGGAAAGGAACGAAGCTGATCATCCAGCCCTGTAAGTCCTTCTACCTGGGAGGTGGGAGTCTAAATGAAGGGTCTATGGGGACATTTCCAAATCCTGTTTGCAAGCAACTGGTACAGCTGCCACCACCAATACAGTTCTAAGTATATAGAAGGCTTTGAGCCATGTGGATAAAGGAGGTCACACAGTCCATGCTTTGGAGGATTCCTGAGATTTGTCCCTTGTCTCTGTATATGACTCCATGTCCATGGTGGTACACTCTAGATCCCCACAGACAAAAGAGAGGAGCTTAAGACTGAGACATAAAGATACACCAGCCACTTAGCCAGCAGCATCTCTGCAGTGAAAAGTGTTTTCACAGGAAGCTTTGCAATGGGTGTGCTAATAAAGTCTCACTGGGGCTCCAATTCTGTCTTCATGGCTTCGTCTCTGCCTGACTTAGGGACCTAAAGTAGAGCAGTTATTAATCATTTGGCTTCTCAGCTGCATCACTCATCGAAAATGACAAGACAGATCCATTAACATAAGCCCAGAAGAGAGAGGGCAAAGAGCTGATTCCCAATGTGTTCCGAGTTGAACTTGACAACTCCTGGTCTTAATCAACTCGCCGGTGCCTATAACCAACTGAGGCCGAAAGGGCAGCCGACAGGATATGCTCATCAAGCAATTATCTGACCAGAACCCTCTGGCCTCACAGAGTTGATGCTTCAGAGTTCGGGAAAGCTTTCCCGGGCTGCCTGTCTGGAAAGAAGCCATGGGGAGAACTCTAAGGCAGGCAGTGGAGACCGGCTGGGAAATCCCGCTTTGGGTTTCTGTTATGGAGTGTCTCACAGTGTAAACACTGGCGGTGACAGGAAACTCACTTTTGGGCCTGGGACAAGACTGCAGGTCAGCCTTGGTAGGTACTAAGAACCATGAAGTCACTTAACTGGGTATTCCTTTAAGAGAAGGAGCATTATAGAGATGTCCTGGCTGCATATAGTTCTCCCTGCCTTCCAGTGGGAGGAGACCTCATGGAGGACACCAGCCTTCAATTATTATTTGTGCTATCTTGATTTCTGTCGCTGAGCCTTCCCCTTCCATCCGTGCGAGCAACCTCTGCTCCAGGCTTCTTCCTGCTTCCTTGTACTGCGTATTTTCCCTGGAACAGTGGGACTGGAAATTAATTTATCACCAGGACTTTGTCACTTAGCAACAGGGTGAAAGTGCTCTCAACTAGAGACTAGCAAGTCACTCTGACAACTTCCCAAGGGTGATAAGTATAACATGGGGAAATAGGCTGCTGTGATCTTTTATGGGCACTCTCGAGAGACCCTAGGGAAGCTTGCTTCCTTATAAATGTGCCCCCTGGGAAGACTCACCTTAGCCAGCTCTGGGTGGAGGAAAAATAAAACCTTGACTCTCTGAAAATAGAACCAAGTGATAGATCTTTTCCTCCAACACACTGCTATGTCTCATTATTTACTAGTTGTGAGATTTCTGGTGATAATTAGCACAAAATGATGAAGATGAGTTTGAGCATTCTTAACCTACGATTAAGACAAAAACAGTAGAATTTTTGGAGCAAGCCACCAGGCAGTGGGCCCTGAGGCTAGTCTGTGTACCTGGGCATGATTCTTTGCTATGTTGGTTTTTGGAGTGTTCAGGGACCTCTTTGAAAACTGATTACCTGTCTCTGAGTAACAACTTGCGTTCCAGTTAGGTGTGCTGAACGCACAGACAAATACTGGCACTCACGGTGTGGAAATGTGACAAATAGTCCTATTCCTGTAGAATGAGTATGGCATGTCAGTTCCTCTGTCCCCTGTCCCTACCTAGGAGATAACTACAAGAGTCTCCCAGGATGTTTTTGTTAGAGTGTGTATTACTGTGGCAATAACAACAATGCCCCACAATTTGGATCCGGAACCAGGCTAACAGTGAAACCAAGTAAGTAGAGGACTGAGCCCATCCCCAAGCCAACATGAGTGGGTGACTTTGCTGTTCTGTACAATTTCAGTGGGTACACATCACTACCTCCAAGATCAGTGTAACTTCTAGTGAATGCTGGCTATTCCAAGGATTTGGTCAAGAAGTAATTAATGCCAGTGCTTTCTTTCTTCATTAGTCCAGGATGTACAGAAATGCTAGGGTGACTTATGTATGTTCGTGTAAGATAAAATTAAAACCTAACGATTCAAAAATCAGGTTTTCCTCAATACAAAGACACACACACACACACACACACACACACACACACCCATACCTGCTGAGGGCAGTACAGCTGCACCTGAATTCCTTCGTGTAAGATTGTTGTTATTTGCCACACTGGAGAAGTGCAGTCATATCTTTTGGTTAGTTGGTTGATTATTGGTTGGTTTTTGCTACTGTTATTCCTTGTAAAAACTTGGCCTGTGAAGGAGGCGTGGTGCTACCCGCCCGAAAGTTGCCACTCTCTGACCCCTAGGTTAGCCCCCTCTACCTGACCTTTCTACTGTCTTTGTAAGTCTTCAGCACGAGCAGTCCATCCGAATTCAATGTTGGGGCAACAGAACTAGTGGTTTATGATCAAGCTCAGAGGTAGCTTCACAGCCAGCTGTTATTTTCAGAGAATGCTCTAAGCCTGCCAAGAACCTGGGAACTAAGGCTGCAACGACTGAGCCTTCCACTAGAGGGGAAGATGGTCTCTTTCAGTCCTGTCTGCCTGCTGGTTATTGTAAGGCCCCAAATGACTGTGAATTCTGGAGTAGGAGGAGGAAAGCTAACCTTTGGAAAAGGCACCAAACTCTCTGTGGAATCAAGTAAGTGTTAAAGATTCCCAAGACTGCACCAGACTGTGCAACTGAAGTACACTTTAGAGGGGATGGGGTACCCCCCCCCCATCTTACTTCATCCACAAACTCTACAGAATTGCTTTTTTCAACTCCCAGGTGGTTCTCATCTCAGACTGGTACTTCCCTGTGCTGGATGTAAGGCAACACTGGCCTTCATAACTTTAGCAAGTCCCCGTTCCCTGGATGGTACTTCTCAGGAGTAAGGGTCCATCTCATTGTGGGGCACAGTGACAGTTTCAGCAATGGTCTTGTGGAAGAGTTTCCTAAATGAGCTACGATCTGTGACTCTGGGTGATTGGCTTAGATATTAGCTTCTGTAAGGGACCATGGGAGGAGAATTGATGAAGGGGGTCATTTCAAGAGAATGTGCTGAGGGTCTCAAACACTAGGTCCATGTTGGCAAAGGCACCTCACTGTTGGTCACACCCGGTAAGTTCTTGTGGCTAACTAATTATCCTTGCTGGAAAGAAATCCACTGGGGCCTGTTGAAACACAGCTAAATTTAATTGCTTCGTTTAGCATGCAGTTGTTAACTATGTCGGATGTGTGAGCAAGATATGAATACATGTCTCCCTGGAGGCTGGATTTGGTTATCAGGTCTATGGGCAGTTTGATGAATTATACTAATACTGCAATCAGTGTTTCTCTAGAAGGTCCACAAAGCACGTTATGGCTTTGGGGAAAAGGCAGAGATAAGAAGAAAAGCTTTGCGATAGAGACAGAAACAAACGAACAAAAAAGGGACTCCTCTGAAGCAGCAGTGCATAGCCAAGGAAGCGTGTCCTCAGCAGATAAGTGGTGAGGGCCCGATCGGGTTTATGCCATGCCGTCTAAGCAGAACCAAAAAAATAAGGCAAGTGGGCTGAGGATTGGGAGGAGGGGACCACAGACGAGAGCCTCAGTTCCTGGCTTTCTCATTCTGAGCAAGTGGCCAGATCATGGAACTTTCTCTAGACAGAGGACAACCCTAGCTTTGTCACATCAGTGGGCTAGTTTTTCTTTGGACAGCACTCCTCTCCATCCTAGGACAATTTCCCTGCTGTGTGTCATTGGCTAAGTGAACCCTATGAGAGGGACTGAGGACCCTAGCGGCTTAGACGGCTTCCCACCTCTACAGGGTTATCTGCGATGAAGCAGTAGACTTGTGAGCTGTGAGTTGTCAGGGAGAGCGTTACAGAGATAGTTAATGGAGGCAATATGGAAGATTTACAGGCTACCCATCCTTCCAGGGTTGGTAGGATTTCCGTTAATCATTTCGGGTTGCTTTGTTTTATTTATGTTAGAATTACAGAAGTAAGTACCTTCCATGCAGACACACTTTTTAACGGAAGTGGCTGCCACCTCATGTTTTTACAATATTTCATCCATTACCTTCAGTGTGTGAAACAGCCCCGCGATAGGATTCTGTGTTGACGGCACTGGTGCCTTTTGGTGAGTGGCCAAAGCACTCAGCCTTAGAGTGGTTTGCACTTTCCCATGCTCTGGCCCTGGCCGTTTCCTGTTCTGAAATGGCCCTCAAAGGACACAGCCTTCTCTTCCTGTGGCAACCCATGATGGTTTCACGCTTGGAAAGTAGATTTCACTATTGTTAATAATCAAAAAACTTTCAGAAAAAGATACCAATCAAGAAGGGACTCCAGCTAATTGCCAATACTGTTGGAATCTAAAGTGAAGTATATCTATAAAATAATGTCATTGGTTTGTTTGATGGCTCATAAACTGACTCTCAGAGAGAATCCTAAGGAGAATATTTTTGCAGAGTTCAAGAAATTGCTTAGATGTTTGAGTTCTAGGACATTTGCTAAATCAGCCTCTTCACTTACTTAATGAACACACAGGAGAGGAGCACAAAATTGGAGGAATTTTTGTAAACTCAAACCCAACAGGAAGAACAAGGGCTTGAGAGAGAGAGAGAGAGAGAGAGAGAGAGAGAGAGAGAGAGAGAGAGAGAGAAAACCAACTAAATTCCTTTTGGGAAAACATGACATTGACTCCTCTTAGTGAAGAAAGTGCCTATCATGCTCTAGTGCTGGATATCAGTTTTTAACAATGGCAGCCTTGCCTTGGTTTATGTAGAGACACAGAACACTGTGGCTAACACAGGAAACTACAAATATGTCTTTGGAGCGGGTACCAGACTGAAGGTTCTAACAAGTAAGTACAGGCAAGGCAGACTTGGTTTTAAAATTGTTCACATGAAAGGGTAGGGTATGCCGAATAAATATTCATTACTAACGATGACAGAGGCTAAAATTGCTGCTATCTGAAGAGGCTCGGGTCCCTCAACTCTGAACAGAAAGGGTTAAAAGAGCTCTGGGGAGTCACTATGATGGACTTCTCATCATTCAGTAGAAGAATGTTTATGAAGCCAGGCTTGGTGGTGCAGATCTGTAACCCTAACCCTTAGGAGGCAGGTGCAGGAGGGCCACAGGTTCAAGGCCAGCCAGGACTACATGACTAAGACTTTGTCATAAAATATAACAAATAGAAAGAAATGTCTGAGGCCTCAAGAGACTTCTAGAATAGCAATCCTGTGTTCTTCATTCTCTTCTTTTATAACGCTATTCTCAGTCACATTTTTTTCACTTGCCTTTCCTGTCCCTCCTTACATCGCTCTTCTCTGTCTAACCTGGCGCTTTGTCTGGGCACTCACAGTTTTGTCTCAGGGTTTGATCATATCCCTTGCCTAGCCTGTCCCTCTGAAACCTGGGCATTTTCTGAGCTTTGATTTGATTGCCATATATTTCCCCTTGGTAAACTCTCTGCCCCAGGCAAACTGTGTCCCCCGAATAGTTGCATGCGCCCACACTTGTGCCCTTCGTCCATACAGCAAACTTCCTGGCCTAATACCCAGTCAGACTTGTACAGGTTTGTAAACACTTGAGTTTCCCGTCACATAGCCTGCAAATTCAGCACGGTTGCCACCAGACCCAATTTCACAAAGAGACATGAAAAACTGTAAACCCTGTTTAAGTATTAAGAAGGTCAGAGTAAGGGATCCAATAGACGAATGAAAAGGAGGAATAAAGATGTCAGCTTCCGTAGTGAGTGTGAGGGGGAAAAAGAGGGGTTCGTGGTTGATGGTCCTTGGCCAAATTCAAGACAGAAATTTATGAGTTGCTGCATTACCTATATGTTTCTATGTTTCTGAGAGAGAGAGAGAGAGAGAGAGAGAGAGAGAGAGAGAGAGAGAGAGAGAGAGAGAGAGAGCGCCTCATTTCTGATCATCAGTAGTTAGGCACCTAATCCTCAAAGTAGCACATAATTCGGAAGGTAGAGGAGACCATGCTGACGCTTGGCAATGAGCAGTGTGCCGCGGAGCTTCTGATTTGGATTCTCCTTCAAATTGTGTCAAAATGGAAAGAGGACTTACTCTTCCTCTCTCCATGGCGGAGGACACTTAGAGAGAATGGGAGAAATGACTTTCTTAATCATGGGAATGATTTCAGGCTCGCTGCCGAGCTGTGCTGCTAGCTCCTGGGAAGGGATGTTAGGAACGGAGGAGTCTTCCCTAGGACACAGATCATAGGAAGTGAAAAGTCCTCTTTCTGATGACCATCTAAGCAGAGGATCAAGACTATCTGGGATCAGGGTGAACTCCGAGGCAGATAAGTGTGTATGACTGTCCCTCCTTCTGGGCACTGAAGAAGCAAGCCACCCTCCTAGATGTACCAATAGCTGGGTGTAGACTGTGGTCCCAAGAACCTGGCCCCACCCTTAGAATATGGATCAACACTCTGACCTCTCTTGCCAGGGAGGCAGTGACAGTTTCCTTCACGCCCTCTCAGTGTGGTGACAGTCTTAGGTACCATGGACATAAACTGTTCATATTTCATCCAAATGAAATATGTGATTTCCAGAACCCTGGAGAATTATTATCTAAAATACTGAAGATGTGCTGGAATTTTGGCAGTCAGTGTTCTGGGCTTGTGTGTGAAAATGCCTTCTGTAGAATATTTGGAAAGAACACCCTTCACTCGTCCAATGCGGAAACAGACCTGAAATCCAAGTTGGTGCTAGGATTCTGTACCAGCTTATTACTGTGACAATTATTAATATTCTCTATGTTCACAGCATCTCTCCTTCCAGCAGATCTTTAGGGAGAACTTAGCTCAGTTTCTAGGAGGTTTTTGCTGAGCTGAAGATCACTGTGTGAATAATAATGCAGGCACCAAGCTCACATTTGGAGGGGGAACAAGGTTAATGGTCAAACCCCGTGAGTATCTCTACTGAATCAATAAGGAGCTCTCTAATTTCAGAAAGCAGCCATAGCACTCGGTTTTACTTTCTATTAATCTAGAGATGGTGTGGTACAAATGTGGCATAGGTATGTGTGGAGATGGGCACGTGTGTAGTTGTGTGGCGTGGGAACAAGCGCACTGGAGAAATTAGATTCCTTGTCTTTTTCGTCTTAACCATTTGGAACCTAAAGATTATTCAACACAGGGAAGATGAGCCCTGGAGTCAGGGAGACCTGAAGCAGGGCTCCCTGCTGTGCTGGTCACAGAGCGGCTGGGCCTGGAGGTGGAAGGACAGTGTTTAATCTCAGCTGATTTTCCACCCTGCTCATACCCTGAACTAACCACAATAATAAACCCTCTTCCTCACTGCCTCCTTGGCTGGGATCCCAGCTAAGGGAGCATACCATCCGGATATGGAGATTGAAAGGGATTTCCTGGTCCTCATTGGCTGCTCCATTTCTGTAAAGCTCTCTATAACTGTGTAATGTTGGTGACAACCGTAAGCTGATTTGGGGTTTGGGAACAAGCCTGGCAGTAAATCCAAGTGAGTCTTCATGTTAGCTGTCTGTACGGTTTGAAAAATCCCAGAATTGCCTTCTTTTCCATTCCTAATGTTCAAAATGTCCACCTATAGCTAGTGTTTCTCTCCTGCCCGCTGAAGCTGGGTTCTTACTGATTGCTTAATCAAAATAACTAGATCAAGGCATCAAGAAGTCTATGGTAGGAAGGCAGTTGGAGCAGGAGACTTTTTTTAAACAGGGAAGCTAGGCTGCCTCACCTCAGAAGGGCTGCCAGGGAACACTGAACGCTGGAGAAAGTTAGGCTGTACATCCCCTACCTCCCTCCACATGGACTGCTGATAAATACTGTTTCTCACCAGCCGAGTGCTTCTGGGAATTCTCAGGACTTGGGGTCATCTCCAAGGCAGTGACCATTCTGGGAAAACTTCCCCATCAAAGGTTCCCTATAGACCTTACATTCCTGTATTCTCTGTGGCTTGGAGCCTTATTGCGACTTGCTAGATGTAACATAGAAGAAGCTGATTTCGCTCTAGCTCTGGCCTTTCCTGAGAAGTTGTTCTCTCTCCGGGGATGTTCAAGAGCACCTTGGGGCCCACTTCCCCTTTCGCTGTGTGTAACCAGGTTGTCATTCTCTTTATACCTCATTTTCTCCAATTGTCAAGTGGGGGTGGGGGTGGTAACCAGCTTTCCACGATGTCCTGAGGTTAACAGCGAACAGCATCAAGGTGTTCTCACAATGCCAAGCATACAGTGAGTACCCTGTTGAGTAGCTTTCACTGTGGCTAGCTTAGACTGCTGGAGAAAAGAAAGGAAAGATAAAAAAAAAATGAGCCCCCTTGGCAGTTTTTGTAAAGCACAGCATTGGAGTGCAACCGGTAACAACTGGAAACTCATCTTTGGGCTAGGGACAACATTACAAGTGCAACCAGGTGGGTCTGAATGGTCCCATGTGAGCCGCAACTGTCGCTTAGGCTCATTTTTATTAGTTCTTCATCTTTCCTACTTCTAGCTAAAAACTCTTAGCTTCAGGTCTTACTTTCCTTTTATGAAGTATAATTCTCTTCATGCAGCCAGCAAGATCTTCTCAGCCTATTTGGTTTCAGCTAGTGACCAAGGGAGGCAAGATTTGCAGTGAGCTGGCTCTGAAATTTCTAGCTAAGGTAGAGGGAATGTAAGTCTGAT
>CABHPH010158262.1:0-13400 GCA_902168325.1 Peromyscus nudipes
GTTGGTCCACTTGAGGTTCCCTTGTCGAAATGAGCATTCCGGCTTTGGAAGAATAGCATGCAATGGTTCGAGCTTAGGCTGCCAACATTGCAGATGGAGGTGTGGCTGCTTTGCATATTCTCCTGACGCCGTCCCAGGGCATGTTGGTGGTGTAGGGAAGAGAATGGGGAGCATATAGGGGTCTGAGCTGTCAAGCCCTCCCTGAACAATTCCCATGAGAGACCCTGTGGGCTTGCTGTGAGGGTCTAAGTGAGGCTGGCTGGCATGTGGGTTGAAAGCATGTCAGCTACATCCACGAGATTCTTACACATGTATTCAGAGCTCTCTGTCCACCATTACAGGGACTATGGACCTGACTGCCTCAGTGTCTGTGTGTGTGGTCAGGGGTGTGCGGGAGATAGTTGAGAAGAAGGGCCCCACCCAGAAGAGATAGGTAATACTCACTACCTCCTTCATTATGGTAGGCGCAGGGCACGACTCTCTGTGTTCTGATCAAAGCCACTACTATAAGTGCAGATGGGTTTATGGCCAGGGTCATTCTGGGAGGTGGACCACAGCATCATGGCCATCAGTGAAGCTTGTGATTGTCACAAGACCCTCTTGAGGGTCAGCCACATGGGCAGGAAGTGGGGAGCTGCAGGCAGATGCCAGGTAGGAATCCCTCATTGCAGGGGTCATAACAATGTAAGCAACAAAACCAAGGTGAAGGCCAGGTCTGTGGCTCAAAGCTGCCCTTTCTCTTTCTTGGCTATCACATATTACTGGGCAAGATAGGGCTGTAGAGGTTGTCAGCTCATGCTGGACCTAAGAACTGGAGCTGGGGCCCAGTGGTTTCCCCTTGGGGTGAGGTATAGGGGTCAGAGTCTGTGCAAGATCCTCTAGCCCCTGTCTTCCCCGGCTCTCTCTCTCTCTCATCCAGCATGCTACATTTCGGCTCTGGTCTTGTCCTGCTCATTAACCTTCCTGCTCCTGATCCGTTCCCTGGGGACTCACAGGTCAGTGACAGGCCCTGACACTCCAGTCTAGAGGTAGGGCAGGGGACTTGAGGGATCCCAATCCAGGGTGGAGGGAGAAGCCTCTGTAGGCCAGTTTGCCACAGAACAACACAACACCACCGCCACCACCACCACCCGTTGACTGTATGTGGTGGGAGGAGAAGGTGGGTCTCACCTGCCCCAGGCATGTATGGTTGAGATCTGTGAGTCATACAAGGCATGATACATTGCCAGGGAGTTTGCCTGTGAGAAGGTGCCCTAGAGGGTGGGTAATGAAGAATCCAGTTCCAATGGTGGAAGAGGCTGGGGCTGAGGAACGAAGGGTACCAAAGGCAGGAGTGACCACATGAGTAAAAGCAGAGACGTGGAAGATGGAGGGTGAGCAGGTACCCCAGAAGGTGGAGGGGGTATTGGGGAGGTTGTTCTGAGAAATGAGCAATGCAGAGGACTGGTTCACCTACTTTGGGCACTCAACAGGCTTCAGCGTTCCTACTCAGGGTCTTGGACCACAGAGCTGGCTCTACTTGCCCTGGCATTTGAGGCTCTCTGCCTTGCCTTTCTCCCTGGAGGCCCAGCTGGGTTCTAATTCCATCATTCCCAGTGATGGTTCAGGTTGTGCCTCTGTCTGGGGTCTCCTAAGACTACACAGATCTTACCTCCTCTGGAAGACTGCTCCCAGACTGTTAACCTCCAGGCTCCTGCAGCCCTAAGGTTCCCTGCTGATGGACAGATGCTCGCCCTGGGTTACCATTTAGAGGCACTATGTTGTTCCCTGAGGTCACTATTCTCAACCCAGGGCCAATCTTCAAGCATTGCACCGAGGGGCTGCCCTGGACCTGGGTAACCCACTTCAGAGTACTCATCCCTCTCGCCAAGCTGTAGTCTGCTGGATGAGTTTCAGCGCCTATCAGACAGCCTTCAGCTGCCTTGGTGAGCCCCCTTCGCCATGCATGCTCCTAGAGCTGGGCCCTGGTGGGAAGGGTGGGTACTTGGCAAGGGTTTTCCTGGGCTGGGCAGGACAAGAACATCTGGATTGGTGATGTAAGAGTCCCCCACAAGGGGAGCCCTTCACATGAAGGTGCACCTGGGTGATTATGGGCAAGATGGATCTAGGTCTGGATGTGGCACATTCAAGATGGTGTACAGCTGCTTCTGTAAGGGAAGGCTGGCCATAATGCACTGCCTCAGGGTGAAGAGTTCCTCGTTCCTGGGGATGCAAGCAAGGTTCCATGGACATGTGAGGGCTGCTCAGCAGTGCTGCCTGAGAGAGTCTAGTCAGATGACCCTCAAGGACTTTTCTAGACCATGTCTCAAGTTCTCCCCTTAGACACCACGATGCACAACACATTAAAACTATGAGGGACTTGGCCTCTCCTGCAAGTCCAAAGGCTAGAGCTGGCCTTGAGATCTCCCATTCTCACCCAGGGCAGGAGGGAAGGTGATGTAGGATAGGGAAAGTAGTAGAACTGAAAGTTGTATTTTCATCTTGGTCAACCTTAGACCTCCCAAGCCCTTCTGTATACATCATCCCAGGTGGCTGTAGAGCCCCATGGCTTCCATAGCCACACTAAGCACCCACAGGTACTAAGCTCTGATTCACAGGCATGCACATGCTCATTTAAAAGGTAATTTGTACCCCAAAACTCAGGATCAAGTTGGGGGCAATACCATGGATTCTGAGGCTACCGGAGTCTTACAACAGCCCTCCAAGGCAGGGACTAGCATCCCTATTTTAGAGAAGAATCCAAGGCTCAGGCAGTGACATGGAATGGAAGTGGCCACAGAAGCTTGCTAGAGTGCAGGGTAAGCTGGCTCCCACAGAACCTTGTCTGTCCTCTTGTCCCTTCTGCCCCCTACAGGGCTCCTGGTGCAGCAGGTCATCTTCTTCTTGGGGACCACCATCCTGGCCTTCCTGGTGCTCATGCCTTTGCTCCATGGCAGGAACCTCCTGCTCCTCCGATCCCTGGAATTCACATGGTGAGTGAGGCAAAGATCAGGGGCTCTGGGACTTTCCAAAGGGTCCTTGAATGACACCCCTTTCCTCATCCTTCCTACATACAGGCCCTTCTGGCTGACTTTGGCCTTGGCTGTAATCCTGCAGAACATAGCAGCCCACTGGGTCTTCCTGGAGACTCACCATGGTTCCCCAGAGCTGACCAACCAGTAAGACGGCCCCTGAGTTTGTGGTTTCCTTGGGTCCCAGATGCTTCTTTCTGTAGATTTTGCTTTCTAAAATGCCTCTTTCCTACCTGTCACAGAGCCAACCTCCTCCCAGGCGATTTTGGGGGTGATAAGAACCCACAACCTTGCAAACCCCAGGCCTAGGGCATGGTAGACACACACTCTGCCACTGAGCTGTTTGCCCAGCTCTGCCAGGAGCCTTTCTTGCTTTGAGGTTCACTGGTGTTCTCCTCCCCCACAAATTCCTCCTCACCTTGGAGCAAGGGTGTGGGAAAATCTTGGCTCCAAAGAGGAGCTGGAGTTTGTGGGTGGGGGGCGGGACAGAGGAGGAAGAAGGTGGGAACACCAGGGTCACACAGACACAGGTGGAGGGCTGAGGGGATGGCTCATTTGGTAAAGCACTTGCTGTGCTGGCATGAGACCTGAGTTCAGTTGACCCTCAGCGCCCACAAAACAGTGGCACACGCCTGGAGGATCCTTGGGGCTTGCCGGCCAGCTTAGTCTTGCTGAATCGGTGGGCTCCATGTTGAGCAAGAGATCCTGTCTCAAAAAAAAAAAAACCGAGGTGGAAGAGTGATAGAGGAAGACACCTGCTAGTAAACTTTGGTTTCCCTGGGAGGTACAAAAGCCCACCCAATAAATGTCAGTCGCTGGGTAACAGCAGTGCCTGTGGGCATGGAGCTGTGACCCTGGCCTGGCACAGGACTCTGGGCGAGGCCTGCCTGAGCCTTTTTCCTCCTTACCCTCAGGCGTATGCTCTGCATAGTCACTTTCCTTCTCTTCCCAATCAACACGCTGGTGGGAGCTATAGTGGCCCTCTGGCGGGTGCTTCTTTCTACCCTCTACAACACTGTTCACCTCGGCCAGATGGACCTCAGCCTGCTGCCACCCAGAGCGGCATCCCTGGATCCAGGTAAGGTCACTAGGCAGGGATGGGAGGGGGGCGCTGAGCTGTCCAAGGAGCTGCCCCACCTTAAGCTCTAAGCGGATCTGTGCATGTAAGCTTCTGCACTCACGTGCAGCAGGTGTGTGAGCATTGCCAAGGCCCTGTGGTGTAAGGCTGTGTGTGTGCACTGCCAGGGCTCCACAGGTGTGTGCAGTGTGTGTGCTGAGAAATGCCAGAGCCTCTTGGTGCAGGACAAGCTTGGGCGGCAGGGTGGATGTGGTGTATTTTAACAAGGGTGCCAGTGCCTGTGTGTAGTGTGTGTGTGCCATGCTTGGTCAGATGCCAGTGTGTACACATCTCCCTAGATGCCTCTTGCTGTTTCTGGGTACCTCTAGTCTGCCATGGCCTCCTCATGCCTCAGCATTCTGTTCCCAACCTATCCTAGGCTATCACACATACCGAAACTTCCTGAGGATTGAGGCTAGCCAGTCCCATCCAGCAGTCATAGCCTTCTGCACCCTGCTCCTTCATGCGCCAAGTCCTCAGCCCCGGCCCCCACTGGCCCCTCAGGACAGCGTCAGACCAGCAGAGGAAGAAGAAGGTACTTCTTCACCTGGGCTGGGGATGTAGACTCCCAGTGTCTCGGGAAGGAGTCACAGGAGACCTCTCCAAAATAGAGAGCAGCAGGAAGTCTCCCATCTGTCCTTCAGCTTTCTGCTGTCACCCTCCTGACTGGTCTCAGGGTAATTTTTTCTTTAATATGGACTTGCACACACATGTACCTTATGTGTGCACAGAAAATAGAATGAGTGTCCTGGTACTCCCCTCCACCTCCTTCTCTGCCCAGGAGGTCTATGGTAGGGACATTAGCCCTGCCCTGACTCTCTCAACCCCCACCTCCTGTTGCTAGCCTGACACTTGTAGTTCCTCACAGACCTCATCCCCTCCCTCCTCTTCCAGCAGCTGGGTGACATGCTTCTGCAGCCCAGCCTTCTGCCGTTCCCTAGCTGGTAGCTAGGATTCTGACTGTGCCTGGAGGTTTCAAAACCCTGGAGGTTTCAAAACCCTCTCAGGTCTGGGGCCTGTGGAGGCTTGGCTGGGACTCACCGAAGATATCTCTCTCTCTCTCTCTCTCTCTCTCTCTCTCTCTCTCTCTCTCTCTCTCTCTCTCTCAGGAATGCAATTGTTACAGACCAAGGACCTGATGGCCAAGGGAACAGGACCCAAAGGCAGCCAGAGCAGGGCCCGCTGGGGTCTGGCCTATACGCTGCTACACAACCCAAGCCTGCAGGCCTTGCGGAAGGCAGCCCTGAGTGGTGCCAAGACCAATGGCACCCAGCCCTGAGGGTGAGGAAAACCACACCATGCTGCTCTTATGTGCTGAGGCACATTCCCGTCTACCACCCTCCCTCCTGCCCATGTCAGCACTTCCCCTCCCCCAGCGGCAGCTCTGCCAGCCAGCAGATCCCTGTGGGATCAGGGGACTGGAGTCGCGGTGTCTACACCACCAGCCTCAAGAGGACTTTGGTCTGTGCTTGTCCACCAGGCTCCCAGCTAGGGCTCTAGAGAAAACAGCTGGTGGGCCCCGGTCTTGGAACTGGCAGAGCAGGGGTGGCCACGTTTAGGCCTCTCCTCCCCACACTGGCTCTGCCATCAGCCTGCCAGACCTCAGTGAGGCCCCTTTGCTCCCTGCTGGTGATGAAAGGTCTGGGTGTCTCCCATCCCAGCTGGCCCCACCTCAGTCCCAGCCCTCCCACCATGAAGGTGGAGCCTGTGTGGGCTTCCTCTCTGGCCCAGCTTTCTCCTTCCTCTCTCCCTACCACCCTTTCCTACGCAGCCAAGTCAGACTCCAAGAGGCCCCACTGAGCTGCCCATTCCAAGAGCTACATATTTTTGTAGTTTTAACGCCGTTAGTTGTCATGAAAGAAGTTAGTGTGCTCCCTGTAATAAATGTGCCCCTGAGGAGCATTCTTTCTCACAGGGGAGGGTTCTCAGGGGAACCACTACACTGTCAGTAAATCTAATCTGAGCTTGATCTGGGGGAGTCGGGGGGGCACTTGGGGTGCTGGGATGGACACTGGGTGAGGATAGAGAGAACCCCCAGTTTTGTGTGATGATGGCTGGGGACCCTACAAGGCCATTCCTGGGCAGTGTAGATGCTGGACTTGCAGGTTTTAAAGAATGGGCAGGAACTCTTTCTCCCCATTTAAAGAAAGGGGAGAAGAGGCTGCAGGATGGTAGAGACTCTAAGGGATAAAGAAAGACACGGAGGGGAGAGAGGTGTCATTCAGAGCAGAGGAAGATCAGGCAGTGGACCAAGGATGCAGAGGGACAGTGGAGATGCGGACATTGGGGTCTTGGAGGAGATGGAGGATGTATGAATCAGAGAGATGCTCTAGATGTGGTTCACCATGACTCCCCACCCTGTTTGGATCAGGGAACCTCAAAATCATGTCCGTTTATTCCCAACTATAGATCAAACACATACACGGGTCACACCAGAGGTACCTCCTGGCCCTCCAAACCCATGATCTGGGCTGCCCAGGGGGCCAAAGAAAACATGCTCTAAGTCCTTCTCAGCCTACTGCAAAATATCTTTATGTGGGGTGTCAATAACCCACACAGTCACAGGAGGAAAACTCTGATTCTGCCTCTGCCCTTAACAAGGAGACAGTCACAAGAGAATATAATCTGGCTGGGTCACAAGACAAGGGGTCAAAGGAAGGGGCCTGCTTCACAATGAAGATGGGAGAAGATCCAAGGGAACAACTTGGAGGAGGTGATGTAGAAAACTGATTCAGCCAGATGAAGATCAGGAAAAGGGTATACTGGGGAGGGGTGGGCATAGGATACGTAAAGATGAAGATGACCCAGCTTCTTCACAGGCGTCATAAGAAGACGAAGATAGGGGTGGTCCACACGGGAGCAGCCAGTCAGAGGGCCCATGGCTGGGAATTCATGCTATACACTGAGGACAGTAGAAGCCACAAAAGACCAAAGCAGAGGAGTAGCTAGTTCACTTGGACACAATAGTTCCCATGTTGCTCTGCCTCAAGTGGTCAGCGAAAGGTGCTAGATGGACCTTCAGGATGCCCAGCCTCCTTAGTGGTGAGTAGAGCAGGGATGCTGGGCTCTAAGTCGGAACTGTCAAGTCTAGATCAGTCAGATGGACCTTTAAAGTGTCTTAAAAAAAGAAAGAAAAAAAAAAAGAAGACCTTTTCTTTGTGTTTTTTCAGGAGATAGGATCTCATGTAGTCTGGGCTGGCCTCAAATTTGCTATGTAGCATAAGAATCTGGTCTTCTTGACTTTGTTTCCTGAGTGCCCACCTCCTGAGTGTCCAGATGACAGGCATGCACCACTATTCCAGGGCCTCATGCATGCCAGGCAAGCACTCGGCCAACTCAGCTACATTCCCAGCCCTCTGCCATTTGATTTCTAACACACCTGAAACCCAGAGATGGGCAGTAACTTACCCAAAGGAACACAGCATCTAGGATATGGCTCCATCCTGGTGCTTTCTCTCAGACGTGAAGACACTCTTGACCCTGGATGGTGACTGGCTGATGGCTAACAAGGACTCAACATGAACCACAAGTCGGAGAAGGATGAGGGAGAAAGGAGGCCTCACATGTGGACCCCAGTGTGGGGGAGGGGCTGGCCAGCTGCCAAGCTCACAGCTGCTCCTCCAGACTCCTCAACCTTCTGCCTTCGTTCTGCTGAGTCCAGCCATCCTGGGGCTGGAAAGAGGGGCAGGCCTTCCCCTGAAGGTCACTGTCCCTGTGTACACACATCCAACCTTTAAAGGCGGGGAGTAGGGAGACATCTCCCAGGCCTGGAGTTCTGCAGCGTCTCCACTGGCAGGCCTGTATACAACCTCACACTGTGGCTAGCCCCCAACTCCCAGTCCTCCCTTATAAAGGTCGGAGGTTTCTACTCTGCTGGAGCATCCCTTCTGGGGCCATGTCCTCTTTCTAGAGGGAAAGCTGGAGTGTACCGTTATTCCCTGTCCCCTTCCTCCAGGCTGTCTTTGGTTTCCTCCTCATCCTCTGTCCCCTACTTCCTCATCCTTCAGCCTCGTTCCTTGTTCTTGCCCCAAATGTCCCTAACTCTATTCCTCTCTCTTCCTAAGACTCTTCTTGGGTCTTCAATGCAGGCTTTTTCACCTCACCCCTTTCCAAAATGCAGAAAGCAATGCTCACGTTCCATCTCGTGAGCTAGTTTGGAGACGGAAAATCTACAGTTTGGCTCATATTAGGACCCAGTGATGGGTCTGGGCTCCCCTCCCATGCTACTGGAAACACCCTGCACTTATGTCCAACGGGTTCCTGTCTTGTGTCGGCACAACTCTCACATGTGGCCATCCCATCTTCTCATAAGGGCTCTTTGATCCCAACAGAATTCCCGGCAGACAAAGGGGAGCATCAGAAATGCTGTTTATTTTTTTTCTGCTACCCCAAACTGGCTAGCCTCTTTGGAGGGGCAGGCTACATACATGGAAACGAAGGAGGGGCAAGTGTCTCGAGAGGCAGGCACAGGCTGTGGGATGTGGGATAAGAGAACAGAGAGGCCCAGCCAGGGACAATTTCCACATTTCATCAGAGGGCATTAGGAAGACGGGGAGAGCGCTTAGCCTTCCCAGTCCTTGCCTGCAGTACTTCCTTTCCAGATCCTGGACTGGCCACACCAGGTTCCTTTCCACACCAGCCCCGGTGCCCACCTGGGTGGCCTCCCCAAGCTCCTTACCTCAGTGCCGAGAACTCTCAAAGTGGGCCAGGGTAAGGGCATTATTGTTGCCCTGTTAGCATGCTGCCCCTGATAGGAGCATGGGCAATGCTGTTAGCAGCCATTAGTACCAGAGACGACGAGTTCTGAGATACAGTTCTAGCCTAGTTGCTAGCTCTGAGCAAATCGACAAGTCGGAATAATGAGTGGCCTGGAAGAGCTCAGAAAGGGAGGTAGGAAAATGTGAAGTCCCCAGGCCAACCTCAGGCCTCACCAACTCCAGACCTCACGGTACTTAGAAGGAACATTGGCAGGGTCAGGAGGAGTTAGGAAGGCCCTGGGGCTGCTCCAGCCAGCCGGGGCAGGGTGTGGTTAGAAGCAGGCAAGGAAGAGAACAAGCAAGCTTTGGCCTAGCAGAAGCAGGCCCGAGAGCTGCTGCACAGGCTTCCCTTCTGCTGCTATGGCAGCCTCTGGGGCCCCAGCGCGGCTGAGGTAAATGATAACCACATTGTCCTCGGGTCCAGATGGCTGTACCTCGTTGTCAACCATGTAGCAGCCCTTGCCCTCCGCTGCTTTGCTGTGGAACCTGCGCCCCAATGCATCCTCTCCCCCCTCCCCTGGAGTGGCCAATGCCACGTTCACAGAGCTCTCGGCACTGCCTAGCTCATTGGTGGCCAGACAGGTATAGGTGCCCTCCTCCGGCCTGCCAAAGTCAGGGATAAGCAGACTGCCATTGGCAAAGGCCTGGAAGCGTGGCCGCCCATTGGTTATGAGGGTACCAGGTAGGGCACGTCCATTAGTGCCTACATTAGGACTGACAATCTCCACTGTGCCACCATGCGTGTGGATATGCCAGTGAAGCTGGGGGGCTGGCTGTCCGTCCACCTCACAGTGGAGTGCCAGCACAAAGCCAGGCCGCAGCTCTGCTCCATCCTGGCTGGGCTGGTAGCTTATCTGCACTGAGGGTGCTGAGCAGGGGAGGGGTGGCAGGCGGCTCAGTGGGGTGCCCTTCAGCACGTGTGGTGAAGTACAGGCAATGTTGTCCTGCTCTGGAATGGACATCGCGGTGGCCAGGGCCCATGTCTTGAACCACACAATGCCACAGGTGCAGTCAAAAGGGTTGTCGTTGATCTGCAAGTGGGAGAGGGCGGTGAGTGGAGCGAAGGTGCCCTCGGCCAGCGTGTGCAGGCGGTTGTGATTGAGCTGCAGCGAACGGAGGGCATGGAGGCTGCGGAAGGCATCCCGGGGGATGGAGGCCAGCTCATTGCTGTCCATCTTGAGCAGCTGCAGAGCGCTGAGGTTGTGTAGGTCGCTCCAGGCAAACTCAGAGATGAGGTTGTGGCTGAGGTCCAGACTCTTGAGCTGGCCCAGGGGGGCCAGGGCACCAGCAGCCACCGAGCGGATCTCATTGTGTGCCAGCCACAGCGACTGCAGTAGGGGGACCTCCCTGAAAGCCCCCTTGGGCAGGCCTGGCAGCCTGTTGGCTGACAGGCTCAGTGTGGTCACATTGGCTGGGAAGCCTGGTGGTACAGCCTGTAGGTCACGATAGGCACAGTCTGCAATCTGGAAACCATACTTCTCCCCACAGTCACAGGACTCCGGACAAGCTTGTGCCAGGTTCAGGAGAACAGCCCAGCAAAGCAGGCACAGTGCCCGCATGGTACCTCCTACAAGGAAGGACCCAGGTGAGCTTAAGGATTCACAGAAAGGACTTATCCCTCCTCAGACCCCAACTATTAGAAGGCCCTGCATAATCCAGCCAGGCTCTACCACCTAACCCACCACCCTCACTCCCTAGGAGAAGAAACTGAGGCCCATAAGAGGGCTTGGACTTGCCAAGGTCGTGTAGGCAGACAAGGTGAAGACAGGATGGAAGGCGACCCCAGCTTTTCCTCTGCACAGAGCTCTTTCTGCCTCGGCCTGTTGCTAGCTGACTTTATGACTTGAAATCTGTTTTCCAGCCACCCCCCTCCCCCAGCCCTTCACAGGACCTCCCTTCTGCCCTCCCACATCCTGGCTACAGTCCCTCCCACTGGAGCCCCCCATAGGTATGTTTTGCTGCCCTAGTCCAGACAAGGCCCCTTGTGCAACGCACACACACCCTCCACCCCTCCCACTCCATGGTCCGTTCCGTTCAAACTACCCCAAGCAGCTGCCTAAATAAACCAACCAGGACCTCTCAACTAAGGCAGGGGGCCAGAGGCTCATCCCAAATGCAGCTGGGAGTTCTGGAGTTGAGATTGTCCGAGCAGATGCTCTCTGGATGGCTCTGAGAAAGGGCCTGTTCCAAGTCCGGCAAACTCACAGGAATGGAAGAACAAACCAGCCAGCGCCTAGCAGATCTCCACCCCTAACTCCCTCACCCCCAGCTGTGGGGACTCCCTCTTCCCTGACTTACCTCCAAACTGCTCTTCCGAAGTCAAGCTAAGCCTCTCTTAAAATGGGTAGAACCAAAGCACGGAAGGATTAGGACTGCCAGGCAGGACCAGGATGCTGGAGGAGGGGGCTGGCTGCTTTGTACACCCCACTGACCAGGGTGCCCAGGATAGTCCTGAGCAGGGGATGCAGCGAAGGATCTGTGCAGCCTAGACGCCTTTCAACAAAACAAAAATGAGCTTCGGCAACAGGGACCCTGCTTCATAAATGACACCAGAAACTAGAGGGGAAAGGGGCCAAATTTTGGGTTGTTCATGTGTCCTCTCTCTCTCTCTCTCTCTCTCTCTCTCTCTCGCTCTCGCTTATACTGGCAACACTATCTGGGCAGGAGCCAAGAAAAGATGAGGCCCGAAAGGATCTTTTTTTTTTTTTTTCTAATGGGGGAAGGGTGAGAAACTGGATCTCATGGAAAGTGGGAAATTTGTAACCTCGCTTCCAACAAGAAGAAAACAGGGCGGCCCCTTCCTCCCTTCCTGGCTGAGTTGCTGTTTGTGTGCACAGCTTAGTGTGTGCTGTGGCCTTGGTGGGGGAGAGCGGGTATTGCTGTGTGTGGATGAGGCTGTGTGTTAGGGACACGCAGTAGGAGACACTGTGCTCAGGGGAGTTTGAGGGTGCGTGTGTGTCTGTGGGATGGTGTGTTTGTGTGTGGATATGAATTAGTCTCTTTGTGAGTGTGTATTCCTATGTGTCTTTCTTGGCACGCGCGCGCGTGTATGCATGTGTGTGTGTGTGTGTGTGCTAGGGTGTCTATAAAAAAACTGTGAGGGCCAGAGTGTAGGGAACAGCCACCAGGCTCCAGCCCCTGGGTGAGAAACCAAAATGTTAGGCGGTTCTTTTTTTTTTTTTTTTTTTTTTGAAGTAAATGTATCCTGCAGGCTGCAGTTGCTGGGCAGGGAGCTCCCAGGGCCCCAGCGGAGCCCCACACTGAGCTGGGCGTGTGTGCAGGCTGGATGAAGGGATGACAGCATGCCTGACAGAGAGCAGAAATCAGCCTGGGCAGGGGTGTCACTGGCTGGGGATTCTGGACACCCTGGCTTGCAGACAAAGATGTTCCATGGTCCAGGACCCAGCACTCAGAGCAATGTTGAGGGGCCTTGCTTCAGGAACAGTCCCTGTGGCTCTGTTCCCACAGTGTTCAAGACCTGTCATAGACGCCAGACAGAGTGGTCAGCTCTGCCACCTCTGGGATCTACCATCCCACATTGTCTCTCGAGAGGGTATGAGACCTTTCTCTCCAGACAGGAAGGGCCGTGGATAGGAATGGAGCGAGGAAGAGGCCAAGGAGCTGGGGTGGAAGCAAAAGACAAGGGAGCCAGAAAACAACTTCCTGGCATGGACTCCTCTGCCCTCCATGGCATATACCTATCCATCTCCCCAGTAGCCCTCATTCATGCTTCCTCTTCCTGTCTGTTAACCTGATAGAGTCTGCTGTGACTCAACTCACCCTCTCAGCAAGGCCAAGGGGAAATGGATATTGTCGCTGACTGAAAGTACACAAGGAGCCCCCCCCCCAACTCCTCACACCCTCTCTCTGTCATGGAGCTTTCGAAGACCCCAGAGTGCTGCCTGTGAACACTGAGTCTGAAGCTAGGATGTTATTGTAGACTCCTTTAGATGTGCCCTTCTCTGCCCCGCCCCCAGGAAGCCTTCTCTCGCACCTTGTTTATTGTGTAGAAGGGTTTGGGGTATGTCCTGAAGTGGGTGGAATAAGCAGAGGGTGGAGGCCTACATACCCAGATTCAACAACGCAGGGGAATCTGTGACCTCCGAGTCTGTCAGGAGCAACTTCCCGGAGACCAGGGCTTCACTAGGTTTCTCAGAACACAGCTGCACACACTCTCACCGAACAAAGTCCATGTCATCAGCCCTACCTGCAGGGCCCCCCAGGGAGCTCACAGTCCCCACCCTATCCCATTTCTCTAAAGACCACCCAAGGACAGATCGACCATCCTCCCTCCCCTTAACCCTCCTGCTGTAGCTGCTTCCTTCTGCCATAGACAACAGAAGTCAAATGGTGCACGTCTTTAATCCCAGCACTCAGGAGGCAAAGGCAGGTGGATCTCTGTGAGTTCGAGGCCAGCCTGGTCTACATAGTCCCAGGACAGCCGGGCTGTGTAGAGAGAGACTCTGTTTCAAAAAAGAAGAAGAAGAAGAAGAAGAAGAAGAAGAAGAAGAAGAA
>CABHPH010158262.1:13500-24155 GCA_902168325.1 Peromyscus nudipes
AGAAAGAAAGAAAGAAAGAAAGAAAAAGAAAGAAAGGGAAATCACCTCACCATGCAGCTTTCTGAGGCCCCCAAGTCTGGGGCTGTTCTCTTCACTAATTGTCCCCCCCCCTTGCTCTGATCTACAGTTATTTGTTCTTCCATAGGTAGATTCCTTGTCTTGAGGGTTGCTATTGAACCAGGTACCTAGAAGCCCTTGGGTGAATGCAAGAGTTGGCAGGTCATCAGATGTCACAAAGGAAAGCATTTTAAGGTTCATCTGTTCTCTTCCTTGTGGCACAAATGGAGATTCTAGGCCAGAAGGAAGGAGGGATGTGCCCAAGGAAAGTTCCTTACAATAAAGGCATTTTAGGAAAGGTTGTATAGAATGCAAGGGAGCCATATTTTTCAGGGATGGGGGGCCATCACTAGCTGTCCCAGGAACAGCAATCCTGACCTCCTCATTCTCCACCAGCAAAGCTCTTGATGGTAGCCAAACACAGGTCCCCAGAATTCCATTTCAGAACAGCTCTGAAGGCTGAGGGCAGGAAAAGCGAGTGGGGAGGGGCCCACTCAAGCAGAAGAGACCATGTATGTAGTCACTGATAGCTCTGCATTAACCCAGGTCCTACTAAGGCCATCAGGGTAGAGCCAAGCCTCCTCTGCCACCCAAGGGCCACTGCTCAGCGTAGACCCCATAGGACCTTCTGTGTGTTTTCACAGTGGGGTACGTAGACCACCCCCAGCAGGGCACTAGGAGCAGTTTATAGTTGTTCCAGGGCACAACCTCTTCAAGTAACTGTTTCCTGTCCCACTGATGATCCCAGATGAAGCACTTCCTGCAAAGGCCACTCCAGAGGGTACACTCCAGGAGGCCTCATTCTCCTCCAAGCCTGTTACTAGCTCCCTGCCCACCACTGGGACCATCAGGTCAGAGTGGGCCCTAAGAGGATATGTGAGACCTTGCCTGTCACCCAGAGGCCCACAATTGGAGAGCCTTTCTCCAATCCTCGGGCCCCCTGTGGCATCTCGGTCTTCAGCAGCTCTCAAAGGAGGGACACAGAGGAAGGGAGAGGGAAGAATGACCCCCCCACCCCCGCCTCCTGCCAGCCCCGGTCCCAGCCCCAGGGTTCTCTGACAGCTTGCAGAGTGGCCTGCCCTGGTTTGCCTGCTGGCCTTTCTAGGATGCAAGATTGTCACGGCTACATCTAAACCACTTCAGTAGACAGTGACAGTCGGTTGGCTCTCACTCTGTCCCACAGCGGTTCCTTCCTCATTCTGCAGACTCAGCCTTCTCTCCCGGCTCCCACTCCCCGCTTCCCTCCTGTCCCGCCACCTCCAACTAAGGCGGCCAGTCCCACACCAGCTGTGGCTGCTCAGCCGGAAGCCCCCACCTCAGAGAGGCCTGTAGGGGCCTCTGAACCATGCCAGGCCACATCAGCTTTTCCTGGAAGGCAGAAAAAAAGATCCCAAAGAGAAAATGGAGGTGTAGGGGGGGGGGGGGGGGGCGGGGGGGGGGGGGAGTAGGGGTGGAGCCAACAGCGAGAGAAAACTGGGGAGAAACAGGAACAGGGGGATGGAAATGTCTCAGAGAGAGGTTAACAGAAAGTCACAGCCAGAGTGAGGACATGGGGTGTTTGTCTGGGGAGGGGGGGTGACCCCGGGAGAAAGGAACTCGGGAGGACGCAGGCCTGGGAAGAGATGGGAAAGGGCTGGAGTCTGAAACAGAAAAGTTGTGCTGACACAGTGTCACAGTGCCCCGTGGAAGGGCAGAGCTGGTCTCTGACCCACACCAAACGCCCTCCAAACAGCTTGCAGGAACCCTTGGGAGGAAGCTAGCACACTCCCACTGGAATTTGTTTCACCCATGAGTCTCCAGGGACAAAAGATGAGGTATGGAGAGCCCTGGGTTGTCCGTGACACACAGGGCCGTGTTTAAACGGGGCTTTTTCTGTTGGCATGCGTGTGAAAGGGGAGCCCGTGCTTGCTTCTGTGTGCACGTGTGTGAGTGTGTGTACTAGAGCCAGCAGGAGCCCATGGCGTGCACACTCAAGACTATGGATAGGGAAGCAGGGCCCACTTAGTTTTCTCTACTGCATCTGCCTCTACCTCGAGACTCCCACCGACTCAAGCCTGACTGTACATGGGACAGACTTACCCTTTCCTCCTTACCCTCCACACACTCTCCCCACCACTCAAGTGCGAGTTTCTTGTTTTGGGGTCTCTGACCTTGGAAACCACGGGCCTGGGGTTGCCCAGCTCCAGCTCCTGCTCCAGCTCCACCAGCGTTCTCAGTTAACGTGTGCTTCTGTGACAAGGTTTCCTCACTTCTTGCCTTTCGAGGTTTGTTCAAATGCAAGCTCCCAGAAGGGCCCTTTCAGAGCACCTTATACACACATGTCACTGTGCCTCATCTGTTCCTTCCCCACTAATCTTTTCTAAATATTTCTTGTCTATCTCTCCAACCTAAGTGTGAGCCCCACATGGGTGGGGACATGATTCTGTTCACTGTTGTCCCCCAGGGCCTGACAAGGGCCGGCCATTCAGTAGATGCTCAGTAAATCGCCACCGAGCGACAGAATGAAGAATCACCCCTGGCCTCTAGTGGAAAGCCTTTCCTCAGACCTCTGCCATCACAGGGAGCTCCTCAGCCCAGCTCTTCTGAACCACTGTCCTCCTTGTCACTGCCGGCTCCAGTCTAACCTTCTCTTCTGTCCTCAGGGAAGTTCTGAGCAGTTCAGCTCACAGGGACACATTTCACACGAATCATTTTTTTCCTTCCCTACTGTACTGGCTAGCTTTACGTCAACCTGACACAGCTAGAGGGAACCTCAATTGAGAGAATGCCTCCACCAGTTCGGCCTTTGGGTAATTGTGTGGGGGTGTTTTCTTGGTTGATGACTGATGTAGGAGAGCCCAGCTCACTGTGGGTGGTGCCTTTCCTGGGCTTGTGGTCCTGGGTTCTACAAGAAAGCAGCCCGAGCAAGCCACGAGGAGCAAGCGGTCAAGCAGCACCCTCCGTGGCCTCTGCCTCAGCTCCTGCCTCTGTTTTCCCGCCCTGTTTAAGTTCCTGCTCTGACTTCCCTCAGCAATGAAGTGTGGCCTGAGAGTTGTAAGCTGAAATAAATCCTTTCCTCCACGTTGTCTATGGTCATGGTGTTGTCTCACTGTAACAGAAATCTTAACTAAGATATCCACACTGGAGCCAGGCGATCGTGGCACATGCCTTTAATCCCAGCACTCGGGAGGCAGAAGCAGGTGGATCTCTGTGAGTCCGAGGCCAGCCTGGTCTACAGAGTGAGATCAAGAACAGGCACCAAAACTACAGAGAAACCCTGTCTCAAAAAAAACACCAAAAAAAAAAAAAAAAAAAAAAAAAAAAAGATACCCACATTGGTCCTAAAGATTTCAAGAATACAGGCCCAATGGTCTGCAAGATGGCTCATTGGATAAAGATGCCTGCCCTTAAACTTGACAACCTGAATCTGAGCTTCAGGACCTACATGATGGAAGGAGAGAACTGACTCCTGCAAGTTATCTTCTGACCTTTACACAGGCCTGTTAGGGGTATGCATAACTAGCCAGGATCTATGTGGGTGAGAGCAACAGTTTAGCTTTGTGGGCAAAGCCAAGCCTGGAATGGGAGCGCAGGAACACACCATCTGCTGGGTTGGGAGAAGTAATGGACTTGGTGGATAAGGGCTTGGGTGGATAGGTGCAGAGAGAGGGAGAAGAGGAGAGAAGGGAGTGGGGGTCGGAATAAGAGTCAGGAGAGTGGAAACACCAAGACCTGTGATCTGGAAGGGCTGGGGCCAGCTGTGAGAAAGACCAGCTTGTCACTGACGGCAGAGGAAGGTGACAGAGCTGACACACGCCTGTCACTGACGGGTCAGGCTGCAGTCTGTTTCCATGCAACACTGCTTTCCACATCAGCAACCAGACACTCCTGAAATCAGAGCTTGCTTCCTCTCAACCCAGGGAGCTGTGAGGAGGTCCAGGGTGACATATGTTTCTTCTACAGGGGAGAGGGGAGTAGGGTACCAGGCTGGAGACAGAAAGAGGAGGGAGACCTGGTTGAGTTGCTGGGCGAAGTGGGGGAGGACCAGGCAGCAAAGTTGTGGTGACTTCAGCCTAAGGGAAGTGGACATGAAGAAGGAAAGATGGTATCTAATCTGCCTGGCACTGACTGCAGAAACTTCTGCAGGTGGCAGCCAAGGCAGGACAGCATGACGCATAGCCACTGAGTGTGTAGAATTTCAGAGAAGGAAGAACGTTGTTGTTGCAGAGTATTAGTTGAAGATGTGTTACATTTGTTTATGCTGGGGAACTTTTGTTTAATGACGCAAAGATGTGTTCCATTCTTTAATGTTTAACTCTGTGAAGCTGTGTTATTTTGCCTGTCTAAAACACCAGACTGGTCTAATAAAGAGCTGAATGGTCAATAGCTAGGCAGGAGAAAGGACGGCGGGGCTGGCAGGCAGAGAGTATAAATAGGAGGAATAATCTGAGAAGAGAGGTCCAGGAATGAACAAAGGAGGAGGGGAGGAGGAGGCAACAGGGTGAGACTCGCATGCTCTGAATAAATATACGTTACATGCCCTGCAAGCTGCCTAGGAGTTTTTATTCTTCCTCCTTGACAAACACACCTCCACAACCACCTGGAAGACCAAGTTCCAGCTTAGCACTTGCGAAAGAGAACAACTGAATGGAGGAGGAAGACAGTGTGAAGACACAGGGGCGGGGAGGATGGTAAATAGAGAGGAAGGTAGCTGGAGAGGGATGGATGCATCCATAAGTGAAGAAACCCCTACAATGGCCATCAACCTGCAGACCCTAGGGAGAGGCAGGGAGCAGATTCCACCCTCCACAGCCCATAGGATGGACCAGCCCTTAGGACTTCTTGACTGTATGTCCTCACATTCAGGCCTATGATACAGTACGCTGTATTATTCAAGTCGCCTAGTTTTGGGTCTGTCCTTGTAGAAAACACTCTATGAAAAGTAAAGTTTCATTCCACTTAATATAATCTTTCACCCCTCCCTAACCCTTCTCATTTTGCTAGTTAAGATGTTTTTGGGGCAGGGGGCTGAAGAGATGGTTCCGTAGTTAAAAGCACTGGCTATCTTTCAGATGATCCAGTTTCAATTCCCAGCACCCACATGGTGGCTCACACCTTTCTGTAACTCCAGTTCAAGGAGGATCAGACACCCTCTTCTGACCTCTGAGTATACCAGGCGTGTCTGTGGTACACAGACATATATGTAGGCAAAACACCCATATACATAAAATAAAATAAAATAAAAATTTTTTAAAATTTAAAAATGTTCTTGGGGCAGGTGAGATGAGTCAGTTGATAAGGTGCTTGCTGCTAAGCCTGATGACCTGAGCTCAAGCACCATAACCTCCATAGAGGGAGAGAACCGACTCCAGCAAAGCATCCTATGACCTCTACCCCGCAGTCATGGCAAGTCCACACCCACACACATGCATCAGATACACACAAATAAACAAATAATTCTTGATTGTCCTGTTGGTCACATTTGAGCATTAAGCCATACAGGTGTATGCAGCGGGACTTCCCAATCCACAGAGCTGGGTGCACTCTAAGGCTTCCTGCTGTAAGAAACTTTTGCTTCTCTCTTCCCTTTTAGTCTTCTATAATTAAGTCGCTCACAATCTCATCCGTACATTGTAAAGGATGGTAATATTTATGCTACTCTAAAGTCACAGGTACAATAGTTTCATTTTGTTCATAGATTCGAATAGGTTTTTTTTTTTTATCAATAACCTAATATTACATTCTCGTGTCCATGTGAGCACAGTCCATTACCACGGCTGAGCTAAGGACCATCCAAGGATTACATTTCCTCCCCTCCTGATCCAGCATTGGGATGCCATCAAGGTCAGATGGATTCAGTTCCGTCAATTGCTTGGAGGTACGAGAGTCTCACTTGCCTTATATTTGGGCTACGGCTTCTTTGGAAGAGCTTCTGAGCTATCTGAAGTTCTAATTGCTTTTGTTATTCTTATTGTCAAGAGAATAATGAGCAGGCCTTCACCAAATGCTAAAAATAACCCTGGCTTTGTGTGCAGTTCCTGGTGCTGACTTCATCTGGTGCAAAAACCACCTAGCCGCTCGCCGTATTGACATTGCGAATGCTTGTTTTCACTTCTCAGGCAACTGAAGGTGCTTTGAAACCCCAAAAGGTATTTTTTAAAAATCCTTCTGGGTTATAGAACCACAAGTGCGCTCTCTCTCTCTCTCTCTCTCTCTTCCTCCCTCCCTCCCTCCCCCCCTTTCTCTCTCTGACAGGCTTATGTAGCTTCGGACCGGATATTTATCTGAGGATGACCTTGAACTGCTGATCTTCCTGCCTCCACCTCCCTAGGACTAAGACTGTAGGCTACTATGCCTGCTTGCCCACCCTCTCTTTAGAGCGTGTGACCCACGAGGCTGGCCCAGCGGCAGTTCCTTTAACAGCCTTAGGAATCCTTCCAGGTTTGTTTTTTTGTATGTTTGGTTTGGTTCTGATTTTGATGGAAGAGAATTAGAAAACAATGTATTAATTGCGTCCATATTTTTAAATTCTCTGTGTGCGTGTGTATGTGCATATTCATGTGCGTGCAGGTGCACACGTGGAGGGAGGTGCACATACATGGACATGCATGAAAAAGCCAGAGGACAATCTCAGCTGCAGTTCCTCATGCGTCACCTACCCTTGTTTTTATTTTTGAGACACAAGCTTCACTGGCCTGGAGCTTGGTTGGTTAGCCGTCGAACATCGGGGATCCACCCAGCACTGCCTCCCCAGCACTGGGATTGTAAGTACAGGCCACCGCACCTAGTTTTTTTTGTTTAGTTTAGGTTTTCTGGGTTTTTTGTTTTTGTTTTTGTTTTTAATGTGGGTTCTGTAGATCTAACTCAAGTCCTCATGACCTGAGTTTACAACTACAGACTAGGCTACGTCCCCAGTCCTTCTGTCCTTTTTCACTCAAGGTGGGAATTACCAGAAATCTTATCTATTGTTCTTTTCACATCTAATATGTGCCAGGTTCTTTGTACACACAACTCAGAACCACAAAAGCAAACACTTTATTGCCCATTCTAAAGAAAAGAACAATGAGGTTCAGGTTAAAGAATTCCTTAACTTCGTCTCAGTAAGAGACAACATACCTTCTTTCAAAAGTCCTCATGGCTCCCATACCTAGCACTGTCAATGAGGCCACAAACATGTGGTTAAAGAAGAACAGATGAGGAAAAGATCTAAAGAATATGTGTGTGTGTGTGTAAGGAGTGAAACAGACCAAGCCTTCAGAAGCTCCTATTGGAACCCCTAAACTTCTGTTGCTGTGTTTCAAAAGAAAAGAAGCTGTAGTGTGCAGGAGGGGGAACCCATTACTGTTATTCTGCTAAATGGACATGACAATAAATCTCCTAATGACTTATTGCTATACCCATACACAGGGCGTCTCTCAGCCCTCATCAGAGACACTTCTATTTGCGGTAGATGGTAATTAACACAGATATCTACAACTGGTCAATGTGCAGAGAGTAAAAGACACCAAGGTCTTCATCACATCCCTCCCTGTCCTCAAAGCCCAGGGATCTATGTGGAAGAGAAAGTGGCAAGATTGCAGGAGTCAGAGATGGTGTATAACTTCAAAACTGCGTTTTGTAGACACAACAAGACAGATGCACAAAGGAACTCACAGAGACTGTGATAGCATACACAAGACCTGAAAAACTCAAGCCAGACAAACTCCCAGCAGATCTCACCCTAGCTGAGGAGCTACCAGCACTTGACTGCCCCTGGAAGGGGGAAAGTCACTTTTCTTCGGTCAGTAGTGTAACACCTGATGTGGTGTTTGAATGAGAAAGCCCCCAACCAAGGAGTATGGTAACTCCCAATCAGTGGAACTATTCTAAAAGGATTAGGAGGTGTGGCCTTGTTGGAGGAGGTGTCACTGGTGGTAGGCTCTGAGGTTTCGAAAGTCCATGCCAGGTCCAGTCTCATTCTCTGTCTCTGCCTGCAACTTGTGGAATCACATGTGAGCTCCCAGCTACTGCTCCAGCACCATGCTTGACTGACTGACTCTATGCTCCCTGCCATGATGATCATGTAAACAAGCCTCCAATTAAATGCTTTCTGTTATACAGTGCCTTGGTCATGGTGTCTCATCACAGCAATAGAAGAGTGACTAAGACACCTGGTATATCAATCACGCTCCAGGGCATGCCTCATAGCTAGGGAGGAGTTCGGTGGGTAGGGTGAAAATGAACACAATACATTGTACGAAATTCTCAAAGAATGAATAAAAGCATTCTCTTTTTGAATGAAAGAAATAGGGGGCCGGAATCCAAAGTCATGTCTCTCTTCTCAAGCTCTTGTCCTTCCATATTGAAGAGGGGCCACACAGACTAGAAAGAACTGGTCTCTGCTGTAAAGAGCAGGATCAAGGACACAAAAAAACTTGATCCAAATCTTGAGCTCTTCAGAGGGTCAGTGGGAGCTGGAAGGCAGGAAGACCAGATAGTCTGGTGGCTTTTCTCTCGAGTGTGTCTGGGAGAAGACACAGGTGTGTGGGTGTAGCATAAATCTTAAAAGGTCTTATTAATAAGAACAAACCTGGAGCCAGGTATTGGGGTGAATGCTGGAAGATCAGAGAAACAGAACAAGCCACAGCTTCCTTACCTTGCCAGTTCCTCAACTGATCCTGTTTCCTCAGACTGGAAGCCTCTAAGTTCTTATCCAAATGGATCTCAGCTGAGCTGCTGCTCAAAAGCCTGAAAGCTTAACCAGGCCAAAAGCTTCTAGTTTCTGGTTTCCATGATTTATATACCCTTCTGCTTTTTGACATCATTTCCTGGGATTAAAGGCTCGTGTTGCCATGCCTGGCTGTTTCCAGTGTGGCTTTAAACTCACAGAGATCCAGGCGGATCTCTGCCTCTGGAATGCTAGGATTAAAGGTGTGTGTGCCACCATTTTATAGTCTCTATATCTAGTGGCTGTTCTGTTCTCTGGCCCCAGATAAGTTTATTAGGGTGCACAATATTTTGGGGAACACAATATCATCACATGTGGGTGTGGGAAGGGAAGTCTGTCGTCCAGTGAAGATAATGGATAGAAAGTGGGACAGTGGTGGTAGGGGGGGAGGGCTGTCAAAAGAGAAGTGTGGGAGACAGAAAGGGAGAGGCAGTGTGTGGAGGGACAGACGTGAGACGTGGTAAAATGACAGGCGGGCCGGGGCGAGCAAAGGAGGATGCTCCCCAGCCTGAGAGAAAGAACATGGTGATGTCCACTAAAGGGTGACAAGGGGATGCAGCTCACACGGCCTCTTGCTCGAGTGCACTGACCGCTTCATGTCATCCATTTCACAAGCACCTGAGGGCTGCTCCTAAGACGTCAGTGGGTTCTTGGGGGGAGGCAGGGACCGAGTGCGGGCTGCCTTCATAGAACTTGATTGTCACTCCCTGAGAAGAACTGCCCCAGCAAGAGATTCCCCCCCAACCCCTCTGGTTCTTTCCTTTTGAAACACAAGGGAACTTTCAGGGCTGTGGTAGGAACTCCTGGGGGAGAGGGGAGAGTCTGTGTCAACCACCACCACACTGGTGCTCAACCAAAGCTGACTCTGCCCAATGTCACGCACATTTTTGGGGGATCTTTTCCACACCTGTTCCTATTCTTCGATTTCATGGGAAGAATTTTCTTTTCTTGTTTTCTTCATGTCTGGGTTCCATGGGAGACCAACAGTTGTGAGTGCCCATCAAAATGACTGTGTAAGGCTCTAAGGACAGCTGAAGAGGATCTAAACTCTGAAACGAGCAGGATTCAGGGCAGCTCATACATAGCAGGTGGGAATGTAAAGTGGTCTAGCTGCCTCAGAAAATAGTGTAGGAGGTTTTTATAAAGCCAAGCATACACTAGCCATGCAACCCACCAAGTTTACTCTTATGATTCAAGAAAAATAAAAACGTGTGTTCGCATACACAGACACCTGTCTGCACATGCTTACATAACATAGACTTAGTCACAAACACTAGAAACCACAAGTGTCCGTCAGCTAGAAAATGGATAAAAGATACAACGGAGAAAAGGTGAAGCTGCCAGCTTGCACAGGGGCCTGAGGACACCTCGGAAGTGTGGTGCAAGGGGCAGGGTCACCAGTGTTTCAAATGACAGGCCAGAACAAAGCCTTGTGTGTGCGGGCACATGTCTGTAACCCAGCATTTGGGAGCTGCATAGTAAAACCTGTCTCAACAACAGCGCCACCAGCAAGATGCCTCAGCGGGTCAAGGCAATGGGTAAACGGCAAGCCTGATGACCTGAGTTTGACCCCTGGAGCCCTCAAGGTGAAAAGAGAGCCAGCTCCCAAAAGTTCTCACTTAACTCACATGTGTGCATATGCACACAAGTTTTTAAAATGTAGTTTTAAAAAATCTTAAAGAACTCTCTTCAAAGAAAGAAAATTCAGAACAATCCATGCCATGCTCTTTCTATATTTTTGAATTTGATCTTAAAAATGTGAAAATAGCCAGGCGGTGGTGGCGCATGCCTTTAATCCCAGCACTCGGGAGGCAGACAGGCGGATCTCTGTGAGTTCAAGGCCAGCCTGGTCTGCAGAGTGAGATTCAGGAAAGGCGCAAAGCTACATAGAGGAAACCCTGTCTCGAAAAAC
>CABHPH010158263.1:0-11379 GCA_902168325.1 Peromyscus nudipes
AAACACGATATTCCATGACAAAGTCAAATTTAAATAATATCTATCCACATAGCCAACCCTAGAGAAGATACTAGAAGGAAAACTACAATCAAAGGAAATTAACTACACTCAAGGAAAAAAAAACAGCTAATAAATAATTTCACATCAGCAAAACCAAAAGAAACATAGAAAGTGTACACATCTAGACACACAGCCCCACACACTAACAACAACAATAAAATAACAGAAATTAACAATCATTGGTCATTAATATCTCTCAATATCAATGAACTCAATTCCACAACAAAAAGATACAATCTAACAGAATAGATGCAAAAATAGAATCCATCCTTCTGCTGCATACATGAAACACACCTCAACATCAAAGATAGACATTACCTCAAGTAAAGGGCTAGAAAAAAATTTTCCAAGCAAATGGGCCCAAGAAACAAGCTGATGTATTCCTTCTAATATTTGATAAAGTAGATTTGCAACCAAAATTCATCAAAAGAGACGGGGAAAGACACTTCATACTCATCAAAGGAAAAATCCACCTATATGAAGTCTCATTTTTGAACATCTCTGCACCAAACACAAGGACATGAATTTGTAAAAGAAACATTATTAAAGTTTATATAACATAGCCGGGCTTTGGTGGCGCATGCCTTTAATCCCAGCACTCAGCAGGCAGAGGCAGGTAGATCTCTGTGAGTTCGAGGCCAGCCTGGGCTACCAAGTGAGCTCCAGGAAAGGCGCAAAGCTACACAGAGAAACCCTGTCTTGAAAAACCAAAAAAAAAAAAAATCACACATTAAAACCCATACATTAATAATGGGAGACTTCAAGCACCACTCTCACCAATGGGCAGATCATCAAGGCAGAAACTAAACAAAGAAATAGTGGAGCTACCAGATATTATGACTCAAATGGATCTAAGCAATATCTATAGAACATTTCACCCATACACAAAAGAATATATCTCTTTTCAGCACTGCTGGAAACATGCTCCAAAATTGACCATATACTCAGCCACAAAGCAAGTCACAACAGATACAAGATAACCCCCTGTATCTTATCAGACCACCAAATTTTAAAGCTAGATTTCAACAACAGAAACAACAGAAATTTAGAAACTCATGGAAAGGGAACTACTCTCCACAGAATGACTACTAGGTCAAGGCAGGAATAAAGAAAGAAATTAAATACTTCCTAGAATTTAATGAAAATTAATATATCCAAATTTATGGGACACAATGAAAGCAGTGCTAAGATAAAAGTTTATAGCACTAAGAACCTTCATAAAGAAATTGGAAAGATCCCATACTAGCAACTTAATAGCACATCAGAAATCTCTAGAACAAAAAGAAGCAAACACACCCAAGAATGGTAGAAGGCAAGAAATAATCAAACAGAGGGCTAAAAATCAATAAAATTGAAACAAATACAATAATACAAAGAATCAATTTTAAAAAAGTGGATTCTTTGAGAAAATCAAGAACATAGACAAACCACATGGTATTGGCAAAAAACAGACAAGTTGATCAATGAAATTAAATGGAAGACCCACATGTAAATCCACACACTATGGACACCTTTTTTTTGACAAGAAGACAAAATTATCCAGTGAAAAAAATAGAAAGCATGTTCAACAAATGGTGCTGGTCTAACTAGATGCTGGCAAGTAGAAGAATGCAAATATATCCATACCTACCACCTTGCAGAAAACTCAAGTCCAAGTAGATCAAAGACCTCAACATAAAACCAGATATACTGAACCTGACAGAAGAGAAAATGGAGAACAGCCTTGAAGGCATTGGCACAGGAGACAGCTTCCTGAACAGAACATTGACAGCACAGTTACTAAGGTTGACAATTAATTAATGGAATCTTATGAAGCTGAAAAGCTTCTGCAAGGGAGAGGACACTCTCAAGAGGACAAAATTGCAGCCTACAAAACGGGAAAAGATCTTCACCAACCCCAAATTTTACAGAGGACTAGTTTCCCAAATATATAAGTAACTCAAGAAGATAGATCTTCAAAAATAAAATAATCCAATCAAAAAATATGGTACAGATCTAAACAGAATTTTCAACAGAGGAACCTCAAATGGCTGAGAATCACTTAAGGAAATGTTCAACGTCTTTAGCCATTAGGGAAATGCAAATCAAAACAACTCTGAGATTCCATCTCCCACCCATCAGAATAAGAATTTTTAAGATCAAAAAGAAAAGTGACAGTCCATGCTGGCAAGGATGTGGAGCAAGGAGAACACTATTCCATTGCTGATAGGAATTCAAGCTTGTACAGCCACTTTGGAAGTCAATATGGTGGTTTCTCAGAAATTTGGGATTGACCTACCTCAAGGCCTGGCTATACTACACCTGGTCATATACCCAAAGGATGCTTCATCCTATCACAAGGACACTTGATCAATTATGTTCATAGCAGCTTTATTTGTAATATCCAGAACCTGGAAACAAACCTAAATGTCCCTCAACTGAAGAATGGATAAAAAAAATTGGGGTACATTTAGAAAATGGAGTACATATTTCTTTTATTTTTGAAATAACAACTATTACATGTTGTTTCTGCATGTATCTATGTGTATGGGGTGTATTGTGTGTTTGTATCAGCCTTTGTGTGGAGATTAGAAAAGCATTCAGGATTCAGTAAATTTTCTCTTTCTACCTTGTGGATCTCAGGGATCAAAGTCAGATTGTCAGACTTGGTGGCAGGAGCCTTTACCTACTAAGCTATCCTCTTTGTTCAACATGTATATATTTCTTAACCAAGACTGGTCTTCAACATTTTGCAAATGACAAGAATTCTAATAAGATGACTTTCCTAGATCCTGTGCCCAGGATGGACCTTCCAAAAATGAGTCTTGTCTTGGTTCACCAATGCCAATAAATTCTATATCCAAGCAGCTTAAATGACTATCTAATCTATGTATCTACCTATGTATATATGTACATATATGTTTGTATCTATCATTTATCTATCTATCTATCTATCTATCTATCTATCTATCATCTATCTGTCTATACCGATATTTCTTTTCTTTTTCTATCCCTCATGCTCTCTCTCTCTCTCTCTCTCTCTCTGTCTCTGTCTCTGTCTCTCTATCTCATTCTTTCTCTCTCCCTTCCTCCTTTTGCCTAAAACTCTACAAACATTTTCCTATTTGACTGTGACTATGGTACACATCATCCTGTTGTGATACTTTGCTATTTCCAAATTACTTCATTTATCATCTGATCAGGCCAGTAAAACAGTGTATGTGCCTTTATACTGCTTCTTTTTTGGGTATAAAATTATGAGAACACCATGACTTTAAAATTCTATGGAACTAGTTTGTGAACAGCAAAAATACAAACTCCAGGCTGAGATTTAAATATGAAATGTGGTCTAAGCTATGGATTGAGAATTCTTATGTGGTTAACAAATCTCTTACCTTATATATACTTGTATGATACTGTGCCTGTGACTCATGAACAGATTTCTACTTACCCCAGGTAGGGAAACAATGACAGACAATATAACAATAACACCAAAGTCAAACTTTACAAGCTGAAGGAGATTTGTTGAGCTGACATTAGGCTAGGACAACACACATGTCAGACATCTCTTGAAAACAAGAGGATATTTGCAGAGTTATGGAAGAACACTGCCTTTACACTCAACAAGTTTTTCCTTGGCCAAGTGTCATGTCCATCACAATTATTCTCCGGAAAGAAGTTCAATTAGTAACATACAAAACGCTTTTCTTTGTCCAGTAAGAAAAAATAAGCATTACAGATTGGTGTTTTGCACACTATGTATTTGGTAATCAGAGCTGTAACAGTATAATTTGGCTAAGAATAAAGACTCTGCACTCTGTTTTCTGCATAAGCTGAGTCCTTTGCTGTTCACAACTAACAAAGTCTGCATCCCTGTAGACCTCTACATGACTTGCCTTCAGCTTGTTAAGGGGCCTTGTGAATCTTATGCGCCTCTTTTCCCAACATGTGATCTTTTCTTGCTTCCTTATCTTTATGTGTCTCTCTCTAGAATGGAATATTTCAGTTGAGCAGAAATTGCTACATGACAGTGACAGAAATGATGAGTTTTGAAAATAGATGATTGAATTGCATACACCATCCATGGATATGTATTCCTCAAAATGCTCAAAAACAAAATTCTACCTCTATCCTATTCCCCATTTTTAAAACTCTTTATATTTGGCTATATTTTATTGACTCTAAGAGTACTGTCATTTTCACATATTATAATGCATCATATCCTATAAATTGCATTGCTACCTCCCAAAGTCTTGCTTAGTTTGAGAGTTATAATTAGCGTCAATCTTCTTGAACAAAGTAAATGCAAACTGTATTGGATTTTAATTTAGAATGCTATTTCATAGTTGATTTAAGTACTAAAATGTTATACACAAATTGCACTTTTAGTCAAATGACTCTGAAGTATTTTTTGAAGTGTATAATTAAAATATTCAAATGTGTCCTGATAAGGCACTCTCCAAGGCTCTGGAGTGCTTCAGAAGGTGACTTGGAAAAGCACCAAGTGCCAATTTCCTCTATTCTTGTGTTCCACAGCACCTGGTAGACACTTTGAATAATTTGTTTTTGAAGTACTTCAGAGGAAGATGCTTCCACTAGTTATTTATATAACTCAGTGGAGTTAGTCTAGTTGGCATTTTATATGCATTTACAAGTAGGGCACGTTTTCAAATGACTGCACCTCATTACTTTTAGTTTGGACAGGAGTGTGCTACTGTGAGAGAAGCTAGACCCAACTTTCATTGCCGAGTACGATTTGATGAATGTGTTTATCTTATGCATATTATAATCATTACCATCTCATCACAATAAAAGCCTTTAAGCTCTTGACTTTTGTTCAAAGAAGGCTTAAAAACAAATGTTAATAATTTCTTTTTAACCTTCTTGGTTTCCTCAAATACCACAGGTGAGTAGGAAAATCTCATTTGGTCATGTGTTCCTACATAGCCAGATATGAAAGATAGAAACAGGTGTTTCATTTTAACCAATAGTGTAGCAAGTAAGGTTGAAAGACGGGTTTTTTTTTGTATTTTTCTTCTTGTGACAGGACTGTTGTTGTCTATTCTGGGCACACTGTGCAGGATTAATATTTTCACTAACTGGAATGATTTTACACTCTGCTTTGTATATTAATCTGTGGGCACAAATTTCTCTTTCAGATCCATGGGAGATTATACATTACTTTTTTCCCATAGCTACCAAGGGAACTTGAGAGATTCATGTTGATCATATGTACTAAAGAGATTGTTTTAACTGTCAAATATAATGTGAATCTATATTGTGGGACTTAATTAATCTGTCTTTCCCTTGTCTAATAACTATATGACATAGCTTGTCTTCCATCTTCTGTTAAACACACACCTTTGTTTTCAAATGAAGTTTAGAACAAACATAATATGCAAAATGAAATTTGGGGTTTGGAAGGATGGCTCAGGGAGTGAAGTGCTTCCTGTGTGAGTAACGGGATCTGAGTTTGGATCCCCAGAACTCATTCAAATGCCAGGCAGCGTGGAAACCTGAACAAGGGTGTGGATTTAGGAGGATCCAGAAGCTCATTGTCCATCCAGCCAAGCCAAAACCATGAGTTCCAGGTTCAGTAAGAGACCTTGTCTCAAAAAGCAAGGTGGGTAAGCAACTGAGGGAGACAGTCTTTTGCCAACCTCTGATCTCTACAATAGAGCCAGGATACCTCATCTTCACTCACATGTGCACACTGACATACAAAATAGACACAGGCACAGACACAGACACACACACACACAAACACACACACAGACACACACACATAGGCACAAATAAACACACAAACCTGTAAATTTATACTTTTTATAGTAAGGGTTTGAAATACACAAAATTTTAGTTTCACCAAACAACTTTACCAAATTATAAAATCAGCCAGTTCATGGAGCAGTCACCAGGAACCCATCACCCAGGAACCCGTGTTGTTTTACCTCATGATTCATAAAGTTTCAGTTAAGACTCAAGTGAATGATTTTCATGCTGTATTAATAGTCATCTTGAATCACTATAACTAGCATGTGCTGCCAGAATATGGCAGGGTCTGAGAATGACTGTTCTTCTCCCTCCATTCTAGAAATCATCTAGTAGGATGTGGCTGAACCAGAGCCAAAGGAAAGCTTGTATCATTGACATTATTAATCATGTATGAATTCAGAGAAGATACACACAATAGTCAGATGTTTTTGACAGCTTCAAGGCAATTTTTCCATTTACTCCATCTACCTGAATTATTAGAGAACTACAGGAGTTATAAGTTAAATATTAAATGGACCAATTATCATCACTGTAGGAAAGTCATAGGATTAAAAGAACAGCTGTGCATATCCATCTCCTTTACAGTATAGATATGAGGCCAGAATTTAAATATCACAGATCCACATTGAAAGGGAATGAGTGGCAATAATTACTCCAATGGAAAAATAATGGCAATGTATTTATGCATTTGAAGCACACAGATGATATGGACATAGGTAAATAATTTTTAGGAGAGAGTTAAAAACTAAAACACTGTACCTGGTTGATTTTGTGAATTGTTTCTGCAGCAGCTGAATCAAGTTATATCCCCTTTGACTGGCAGGAGTCCCAGGGGTGCTGAGAAAGGAGAGGAAGGCTCTTTGAGATATTCTTCACCGAGTGGCATGGAAATAACTATCTCATCATGAGGTTGAGATACAGGAGGTAGAAAGTAAAATGAAAAAAAAATTGCTTAGAGACTTCAATCTTGGCCCCTAGGGGAAGCTGGGCCTAATGAAGACCCAGAGTGATACTGCTGGGACAGGTACTCAGATCTTTCTGCTGCTCCTTCGGGTTAAAAGCAGGAGCAACAAAGAAGAGGTTCATAGAAATGTCTAAATCAGAAGTCTGTGAAACAATATTATAATTCAGAGAATAAATGTGTTTTGAAAACTCCAGAAAGGACTACTTCTCAAACAAGGCTCTGAATGAAATAAGAGAATATTTGAAGGAAGAAGTTATCATTTTTATTCTCTGAGATTAAATAATCCATTTATCTACACACCAAGAACAACAATGCACAAGAAGAAAAGTTTGGGTTAAAAGAAAAAAAAAACTGCAACAGAGCTATCATATGATTGCATGATTTTATATTACCTTTAGAACGAGCAATATTCAAATGTAAAACAAAAGCTTCACACCTGTAAAACAATACTCAAGAAGAAGAGACAGGAGGATGACTGTCTTCAAAGTTAGCATGGTCTACATAGCTGCAATTGAACTAGGAGAGTAAGATCCTGTCTCAAAAAGGGAAAGACAGACCTAAGAAAAGCAAACAGGGAAAGCGAATATCAAGTTTTGTAGTTACAATAAATGATGTGCTTATTGGGTGGCCAGTTTTTATTTTTCCTTATGGTAAGGGTAGCCACAATCTCTATAGCCTATTTTAAAATCCAATATTCATTTTTCTTTTAGGCTTTATATAACTCTTTTGATTTGAATGTATTTGGATATTCAACATCATCTACCTTTTGTTTATCCTTACCTTTTGGTAGACTTATCTTATACAAAAATTGTCCAATGACAATTGATTTTTCTGTGTCTATTACATATAGACCCTATTTCTACAGGATGATATGATGTTTCCTATTACAAAACCTATGCTTGAGCATATATATTATGATATATATATTGTGATATATATATTGTGATATATATTGTGATATATATATATTGTGATATATATATTATGATATATATATATATATATCACAAATCTTGAAAGGTCTTATCAATAAAAACAAACCCTGGTATTGGGGTGAATGCTGAAAGATCAGAGAAACAGAACAATCCACATCCAACCTTGCCAACTTCTCAACTGATCTTGTTTCCTCAAACTGGAAGCCTCTGAGTCCTCATCCAAATGGATCTCAGCTGAACTGTTGCTAAAAGCCTAAAAGCTTAAAAAGACTCTAGTTCCTTGTCCTCATGCCTTATATTCCTTTCTGCTTCCTGCTATCACTTCCTGGGATTAAAGGTGTGTGTCGCCATGCCTGGCAAAGACAGTTGCATTAGTAAAAGCCACAAGTGTGACAGGTCACAACAGCTTGGAGTCATTGTACAACATGAAGGCAGTTCAACAGGTTTGAGAGTATATTTTCCAGGTAGATCAATTGGTCTGAGTCTGTTGCAAGCAGCTCAGCTGGTCTCTGCTTCTTCCAGGCACCTTAGCTCGTCTGGAAGTTCCTCTCAGCACTTCTTACTATTTATACATACTTGGAGAGAAACTGACCCAGTGAATCTGTTCAGTTTCAGGGTCTTCCGGAAACCTATGTTGATTTTGTTTTTTCTTTCCTATGCTAAAGTTTTCCTCCATGATGGAATGGTTCACCTCCCCTTAGAAGATCTTATTGTTTTATCTTTTAACAGGAACCTCTCACAAAGACTGAAGGTTTTAATCTTGGAGGAAATTCCAATACAACAGTAGGAGGAACAGAATTGTCACTGAACTTCTAACTCTAATTCTATGGCTATCTACTTTGTTGAGTCAGGGCCATTCACTGATTCAGATGGTTTAGTTATCAAACTGTACTTAGTATCCATGGATTCTAGATCCCCAGTGTGGGAGTTTCAGGTGGTCACTTCACCTCCTTGGCTTTTGAATGGGTTTAGAGATCCAGTGGGTCATCGCCCCATCCCAAATGAATGCATTTTAAGAACAAAATAGGATACTGTATTTGACCAGTAACCTGCTGGGACACACTGAGACCAGATCTTGCATTTAAATATTAAAAATAATGAGGGTACAATATCTGTGAACATAATATGTTTTACATATTTTCATATTTGTGAATCCATCAGATATAATTATGTGTGCAACAATTTCTAGACATAGTGTTAGTGAGTGAAGTAGTATTATTGAATGTTGATTGACAAACTTTATAATTCCATTAGTAGTGTAGGACAGACTTTATATCCTCACTGTTTTGATTTCATCTTGTAAAATTGTTCATGTTTACAGATCATAGAGCAAATATGGTTCCTTGTGTGCTACTTTCCTATGGCTATATTGAATGCCTTAAAAAAATAAATGTACTTTATTACATTGACTTGATATAATTTACCAATTAGGTTGCACTAAATGAACACTTCAATATAGTTTGAAACAGGGGAAAGAGGGGGAAAATCAGATTACAAACTCCTTACCTAATAATAATTTTTTTTTCTAAATGGGTCAGGGTGACAAATGATTTCGTTGACTAGTTCTGATTAGTTCCTGTTGCACAGTTTCCTAATTGCTGCAGAAAAGTACAGAGGAATGGAAGAGCAGGCCCAACTGTCACAATCTCCTTCTCAAAAGAGTAACACAGTTTGGATTGCTTTGTAATGCAAAAATGGTTTTCCTTACTGCAGTACACAGAAAGGTGAATTCACACATCTGCCACTGAACATTAAGCAACATTTTCATGTGTAAAAGCTGATGTGTTTTTCTCCCTTCTTTATTCAGATTTTAATCTAAAATAAATTAAGAGCAGCAAATATTTTTCTAGTTTTTATGCATCATTTGATTTTGATTATAACCTTTTGCATTAGGTATTGCATATTTTTATGGGTCTCTCTCTCTGATCTTAGACTTAACAAATGTTGGTTCCAAACATTTTCTACCCAGCCAGTTGTTCCTCCTCTAATCCTTATGTACACAACAATGGTAATAGCATCACTTTCCAAACATAGTCATAACAACTTTGTCAATCACATAGGGTATATAAAACAAAAGGTACCCAAAGGAATAATTATTTCCAATCAGTAAGATTTTTTTTCAGATATTGAAGTATGATGAAGCATATTTATTTATTTAATTATTTACTTATGTAAAAATCCTGACAACAGTGCAAATTCCCCTCTCTTCTCACCTCCCATTCCTCCCCATAAATCTCCCATCTGCTCCCCCCACAATCCTCTCCTCCTCTGTTTTTCTTCAGAAATGGGCAGGCCATGCATATGTATCAACAAATCATGGCATATCAAGTTGCCATAAGACTAAGCAGCTCTCCTTGTATTAAGGCTGGGCAAGCAATCCAGCATGAGGAATAGGTTCCCAAAAGCCAACCAAAGCCTTAGGGACATCCCCTGCTCCCATTGTTAAGAGTCCCACAAGTAGCCTGACCTACACATTTGTCACATATATGTAGAGGGCCTAGGTCAGTCCCTTGCAGGCTCCCTAGTTGTTAGTTCAGACTCTGTGAGTTCCTATGAGCCCAGTTTAGGTGATTCTGTGAGTTTTCTTGTGATGTCTTTGACCCTTCTTGCTCCTACAGTCCTTCCTCTCTCTCTTCATTAGGATTCCTCAAGCTCAGCCTAATATTTGGCTTGGGTATCTGCATCTATTTCCATCAGTTACTTGATGAAAGTTCTCTGTTGACAATTGGGGTCGTTACCAATCTATGAGTATAGCAGAATATTGTTAAGTATTATTATGTTGACATCTTTTCCTCCAATTATGCTTCATTCTATGCTAGGTCTCTGGGTCTTCCAGCCTCTGGGTCTTGGCACTCTTAGTGACGAAACATTTTAAACCTATAGATACACCGAAATATGAGTAAATACCCCCAAGCCTTCCTCTAGCTTCACCAACTGTTTTCCTTTGACATCCCTCCCATATATGTACATCTCTATATGTCTATAGGGATGTCTTTGTGTGTCTAAATTTATTTCTGTATCTATAGAAAAATCTATATTTTTATCTGTATCTGTATGAATTTATGTATACCTATACATGTGATTTTCTATTATAGTAAGCCCTCAATGAATTTATATTCTCTAGTGAGACCATATCACACTCTTCAGCCGCTTAGAAAATTGTAGGGATTCAATCCATCACCCAACATGTGTGTGATCATTATTCAGATTTCCCCAAATAACTTCAAGTTACCTTAAATCAAATCTACTTGCCCCTTGTATTGAAAAATAAATAAATATTCTCTAAATAAGCAGATGCAGATGTAAGAACATATTAAGGTAAGGTTGCAAAAATTTGACAACAGAAAAGGGTTTCTGAATACACAAAACCAAAATTAATTCCAAACCAAATTCCTGTTGAAGTCATAGTGATAGTGTTTATAACAGTTCTCCCCCAGGCTACATTGCAGCAGTTCACTAAAACCTTGGGTTCTGGACAGACAGCAGTTAGATGTTGTACCATAACTTCCACCACTCCAGAAAACATCCACGGATGCTGTCTGAAACTCTTCGTCCCTTAAGTTATTTTTGAAGATTTATATATATTTCATATGTATGAATATCTGCCTCTGTGCGTGAACGTCTCTCTCTCTCTCTCTCTCTCTCTCTCTCTCTCTCTCTCTCTCT
>CABHPH010158263.1:11389-40602 GCA_902168325.1 Peromyscus nudipes
TCTCTCTCTCTCTCTCTCTCTCTCTCTCTCTCTCTCTCTCTCTCTGTGTGTGTGTGTGTGTGTGTGTGTACCACATGTTCTAAATACCATCAGAGGCCAGAAGAGGGCATCAGATGTCCTGGAACTGAAGTTACAGGTTATTGTGAGCTGCATGTGGATACAAGAATCAAGCACTCCTCCTCCTCAGGAGCAACAAGCACTTACTACCTACTACATGTTTTATTTTATTATTATTATTATTATTATTATTTTTATTATTATTATATTTTACTACTAGTATTATGTACATACAAAGTTTTTTTTTAACTTACAAAGTATTATCTTAGTTGCGGGAAATACATTCAGTTTTTTTCTGTCATGATTCATTAGCAAGTATCAAACACATATACACACAAACACATACACAGAGAGAGACAGAATTCACAGAAAGACAGATATTATATTGCTTTGAAATGTCTGGTTGAAAAAAATTGCCAATACCTCCATTAGTTTTTATAGAAACCTAAATATTAAGCTCTAGTAGGAAAAGACAAAATAACTTAATTATATTTCCAAGAAATCGCCATTATCTGAGTAACTAGAAACATATTTTTAATTATCACATGCACTTGCAATTTAATAGAGTAAATCTCATGATACTAATATGACAAATTACTAGCAATATTTATTTGTGTTTAAGGCAACATATCTTCTACTTACAGACATAGATGTGGCTAACTTTAGCAGAAGAATGAGTGTCCTGATGACCATGACATGTACTCATCAGCAGATAATGTTAAATTTAAACTGTCAGGAAGAGGAAATTGTACCACATCACTTCTGCAAAGAGAGTTTCTTTGTTATAATTATAAGGATATGCAAAAACTTCTGCTTACTTAGTCTCAAACAATATCTTGAAAGCTGTATAAAATCATCCATTAACAACAATGTCTTAAGAACATTCTTCTTAGTTATTGTTACTGTTAGTGAAAAGTATTGACTTGGATCTTATAAAACTTTTCTATTTAATTATGAAAACTAAATCTCCTGGCTGTGACAAGGGGAGACCCCTGGCATCTTCTTCAATTAAAGTGTCATAAATAGGTCATTGAATTAAGCATGTGGCTGAAATTTGAAAAATCCTTCTTTCAACTAATAATGATTCCAAAAGAATTTCTGAAGTTTCTAGAGACCAATTCCTGATACTTATGCAGCTAATAGGCAACCCAAATTGTAATTCAGTTACATGAAATAAGGAATAATCTAACATGACAGACTTATTATGTTATGTAAGGCATGTAAGGCATGATCTTGAAGGAGAAGGTATAAGGACTTGTCACCCCTTGGAAGGGCATACAAAGGGAAAGGTGAATATTTTAATATCAATGTATTTTTTAAAACTGAAAGGTTAGTGTGAGAAGACTGTGCAGGTGCCCATTTAGATGATACTAGAGCTATGTTAGGCAAGAATTTTGAACTTGAATGAAAAAGTTAGAGATAATGGCAATAAGGCTGGGGACATGGCTCAGCCAATGTAGAATTTACAGCACAAGTTTGAGGACTTGAGTTCACATCAAAAGTCAGGACCCATGCCTCCAACACATGTTCTGGGGAGATGTCCTTAGGGAGGTTTCTAAGGTCTGCTTGCCAGATGCTCTAGATGAACTTGAGAGCTCCAGGTTCAAAGAGAACTTCTGTCTCAACAAGTAAGTGGAAGAGTGACTTAAGAAGATAACAAATAATGTTGTCTCAATATGGACTACTAGCCATCACAAATATGAGCATATACTTGAACATGTACATACACATACCAATGTGCACACACACGCGCACACACACACACACACGCACACGCACATACACACGCACACACGTGCACACACACCAATTTGGTGAAAATGAAACTACTACTTTCACTCCCTGTAGGGTATATCAAAAGCAGTCATCATCAAATACTCACCAAAGTAGATTTTATACATTAAATGTCATTAAACCCACTAAAGCAAGTTCTACCACAAAGATATCTGCATCTGCATGCTGTCTATGGGACTATTCACAAGAGCAAGGGCATGAAAGAAGCCCAGATGTTCATCCACAGATCTATGAGTAAAGGAAATATGGCACAACAATATTTTATTTAATAAAAAAGAAAATAAAATCACAACATTAGCACTAAGAGATGGAAGTAAAATTATATTAAGGGAAATACTGTAAACCCAGAAGACAAATACGACATGTTTATTCTTCACATGTAAGTCTGAAATACTGACAGCTACAGATGGTTTTACAATTGAAAATAATCTTCCAAAGTATTTAATCATAAGATTTAACAGTGGTTGGTTGGGGTGGTTGTGAAAAGAGTTTCATAAATATTTCTTTACAAATTTGGATTCTAAAAATATATGTATTGGATTAAAATCTATGAACAATTAAAATGCTAAAAACATCAGTCATCTACCATTAAAAATCCAAATATATCTTCCTGTTCTCTAGCAAACAATACAATTTGAAAACTTGAGTTTCATTAAAACAACTATTAAATGAATTTTATCTGAAATTGAGACAGAATTTTCAATAACGTTAGAAACGGCTCTAAACAAACCTTTCCCCATTTTCATGCAAAGCAGTATTTTCCATATTAGAATTCTAAAATTAAAATATCAATCAAGTTTGAAAATAATTGAAGATTCTGTAGGGCAGATCATATTAGTCAACCACATTATAATTATTTATATAAAAATAAACTAGTATATCTGTGTAATTAGCATTTAAATTCCGTTCATCTTTAATACACAATAAAAATACAAACAAAAATTGTTTTTAAATACATTTTTATTTTTAAAGATTTACTTTTTATAGTTTTCAATTATGTACATATGTGTATGCCTGTGTGGAAGCAGGTGCCTTTGTGTGTTGGTATCTGCAGAAACCAGAAGTGTCTCATTCCTTGAAGCAGTTGTTCTAGGTAGTTGTGATCTACCCGAGAGGGTGCTGAGAACTCAACTTTGGTCCTTTGGAAGCGCTGTATTCACTCTTAACCACTGGACTACCTTTGTAGTCCCAAGTTCTTAAGTAAATTTCTTTACAATTTCTAATTAGAATATGGTAAATTAATATACATATTTAATGTATTCATATAATCAGGTTGTATAAAAATTTCTCAGGTGAAAAGGAATTACCAGTGAACAATTTTAAGAGACCTTGATACAGCTCGTATCAATATAAATATAAATGTTACAGATATAGACTAAAACTGATGTATAAACATAAGGGATTTCTGAGACAAGGTCTTTATGTGCAGCCCAGGTGGCCATAAACTTATTATTGTTTCTTTAGTTCTCCAAATGCTGGAATCACAGGTGCATACCTCTATGTCTGACCCAAATACGTTTATATTACTAATATTACACTTCCTTCAGTGATATATTCATGTCTCCAAAACAAGAAAATAACACAAGGACAATAACGATGAAACCCGCTGTACTTCTTTCCTTTTGAGAATAATCATTAAACTTTTCTTAAAGTATAATTCTATACTCAACTGACAGTTTTCATTTGAGTTGAGAAGCCAGCAACTCCCAGCAAGAGCATCTTAGATGTCAAGACATTTCCCACTGTGCTACCAAACACTTATTTAAGATTCCCCTTTTTATAATTAATATTTAGTCTGAGCAGGTATGCTCAGAAATCATGCAGGTACTCTGTGTCACAATTGTTGCTCATTATTATCAGCATCTACTGGTAAAAACAACAAAGTCATCCCACTGTTATCTCCCAATAGAGATCCAAGTCTAATGAGCTGAAAATGTCTTGATGTGAAGTATCATCCATTTCCTTAAGGAGTTAATGTGGCAATGTTAACTACCTAGTACACAGTGATAGCATCATAAAATGTAGAGACACTGTATTATACATTTTAACCCTGTAGTTCTAGGAATTTATAATTAGAGGCAGGAGGATTGAAAGTTTAAGGCTAGCCTGGGCCACATAATGAGAAATGGTTTTCAAAACCAAAGGAACGATTTTAAAACCTAGAAAAATCATATTCAACAGATTAGATGCATTTTTCAAATCTTTAAATCTGTATAATCATTTTAGTGTTTATTCTATTATGTAGTTTTTGTTTGATTTTTAAAACACAATTGCAGTCTTTGTGCACAAACTAAATAACAGAATCAAGTGCACTTTCTTCCTGGATTCATACTCTTTTGAGTAGCTCACCTTATTTCTAATATTCTTGTGCTTGGCCATAATCATATTTCTAGTCATTACTAGGAGTATGAAATCACCATGATGACCATAAGAAAATGATAGTATTTCCCATGGAAGACAATTCTAGCAATTACTCTGGAGACAGGTAACAAATTTATACTCACAGATTATCAAAACACATGATCTTAGAAGTATATAAAGTGGTGAACACATACCTGAGTCTAGGCACAGTATGTAAGAAGCCATATACCTCTATGGTGTGAAGAATATTTAGTTCTTAAAATTTGCAAAGGCAGACATGCTGTCATTTCAGTACACTGTGCACTTCAAAGACATTGATATATTTTCATTTAGTAAGAATTGAATGACCAGTACATAATTCATAGCTGTATCTTTTTCTTGTTCAACAAATTGAAATACTTTGGTTAGTAACTATCCATGTGATAAGTTCATAAATATTAATAGAATGTTCTGAAATGTTCCATTTATTGTCCGTGAATAGTTGTGAAAGATTGTAAAAGAACTTGATTGAAAATAAGCTTTAAACTTCTATAATAAAGACACACTTCATTGGGAATTTCCCTGTAATGTCACGGTTTTATCTTTTGTTATTCTTTTTCATCAGGAATATAGAAAATTGCATTAAGGGTGACTATGAAATAAAGGCTAAGACTCCCAAGCATAGCAGAAGTCACTGCTTACATGAAGTTTAATGACCCTTCCATTTGTTAACTCTTTGACTCTTCATATGTTCACCCAGAACACTGTCCTTACTTAGATTCTTACAGGAATCCATTTTTATTGGTAAAAAGTACATTGCTGACAGAAAATTAAATTTTACATAGCCAAATTTTTAAAAAGCTGACAAAACTAAGGAAAAACATGATTTTAGGCTTCACAGAGCAGAAATCACTGCTTAGAAGGAAGTTTTTGAGAATGTGAATTTGAATATATCTATTGAGTTTTTCTAGTTTATTTTTCCCTAGACTTCACTAGGGATAATCTTTTTTGTGAAAAGGTAGGTTTAGAGCTTATAATTATGGAAAGTGGGTTCGGTTATGAGTGACATTTTTACTTTTTGGAGACAGAACTTCATTATGTAGTTTAGAATGGCCTATAAATCCTTGCGTAGCACAGTAAGGCCTAAAACTCCAAGAAATTCAGAGTATTGGGACTGTGGGTTTGAATTACCATCCCAGCCAGGGAAACACTTTGAAAATGCTCAGTTCAAGTGACAAGGCAATGTACCTGCAGTCTCTGTACTTGAGGGGCTGAGGCAAAAGGATCCCAGGTCAAGAGCAGTCTCAGCTACATGGGGATATCCTGGCTCAAAAGCAAATAGACTAATTAATTAAAGGCATAGAAATCTTATTGCACAATCTTAGTGTCCCCAGTCTGACTTATTAAAAGTAGCCTAGAACAAAGGAACCCCTGTTTTCATGAATAGGAACATTTAAGCAATGATTCTCTGCTTTATATTGTCATGTATATTCATGATTTCATTATTTACCACTATTATTAATCAGATATGCATTAACAGTAAACTGTACCACATGTTCAGAATAGAGGTCCCAGCAGAAATATAATAAAATATGGTCGAAGTATCCATTAGTACAATTATTGGGAAATTTGTCTTTTTCCCCTTAGGACTCTTAATTCCCTGGAAAATACAAAGAAGGTTTCCCAGTGAAAGTAGACATCAATTTGATTCTCAATACTGAGTAAGAATTACACTAAACTACATGCCTTACTCCTGATCCTTGTATGAAAGAGTGATACATTGGTTTGTAGATCCTCTCAAGACTGGCAGATCTTTTTGTTTTGTTTTGTTTTGAATTGTATTGAATTTGTTTTTGTTTCACTTTTTCTTTTAATTAAAAAAAAATACTGTGTGTGTGTGTGTGTGTGTGTTTATGTGTGTGCATGTATATGTGTGGGAGTATGTGCATGTGGATACAGCTACAGAGAAGCATTTGCATATGTCCATGTGTATATAAGAGTATGTACATGTGTGCATGTCTGTATGGGAGCATGTGCACATGCATCCACAGAAGAAGACTCTGGATTCTCTGGTGCTGAGGATACAGACCTTTTTGTGTGCTCGGAACTGAACTCAGGTCCTCTACAGGAGAAGTATGCAGCTGAGTCATCTTGGTAACCCAACGACAGAATATTTTCAAAGCTGCCTTTCATTCTGGCAACATGAGGAGAATGACCATGTGTTTTCTAAGCACCATTAAGAAACATACTTGGGAACTGGAGTTTGGTAGAGATTTCTTGGATATGACTCAAAAACATTTCCACCTAAAATTATATATTCAGAAAAGGGCTTTTTTATTTTTAAAATACACTGTTAAAATACTAAAATGACAAAGGGAAAATATTTTTCAAACACACCTCTAAGAAAGATTATGCACTCAGAAAGTGTGAAAAACACAATTGTATCAGAAAATAACCAAACAAACAGGCTGGATAATAATGTGAACAGAAGATTCAGGAGTGATAATTTACCATACCCATGATGAGCACCATCAATTATTAGGAAACTAAAAACTAAATACACAGTGATATGTCCTTATGCAGCTATATAAATGGTTTCAACACACACACACGCAGAAGTCTGGCAAAACAAAGTGTGGGAAATGTAAGAAGAATTGGGATTGCACCATACATGTAATAGAAAAGAAGAACATTACAGCCAGTTTTGAAATTATTTCAGAAGAGTTTTGAAATTTGAATTTGTTCAGGAATTAGAAGCAGGTCCTTAGAGTTCTCAAATGTAGGAAATAAAGGGGAGATTATTAGGAAATTTGGAGGATGATATTCGTCAGAAGTTTAGAAAAGCATTCCATTAGGTGAGTTTCCATATTAATTTTCTATCAACAATAGAGTCCTTGAAAGTTTTCATTAAGGCCAAATGGTACTATGAATTTAACATGTATGTAGATGAATTTCAGCTACACATATAAAATAATCATTCCATTGCTCTGCAAAGAATAGGTTATAGAGAATCCAAAGGACTAAAAAGAAGTTGGCAGTTTATGTAGCCAGGAGACCCTCCATGGTGAAGGCCTGATGCAGTAAGTTTGTCCATGTATATGTAGAGGAATATGGAAGGAAGATAGCTGTATACTGAAGACTTGTGTACTTTCTCCTAACAGGGAAACTTGGGCTTGTCTTCTTTCCTCAAGTTCAGCATGGCCCAGCATTCTGAAGGTAGTACCAAGAGGTTCCTGGGCATGGTTGTGTAACAGGGATGACCCAGATTTTTAGCCCTGTTCAATGAACTTCTATTAGCCAGAACATTCTTTTTTTAATTTATTTTTTATTATATTTATTTTTATCTATTAACCATGCTTTCCCCTTGTCTTCCCTCTCCCCCCCCCCCCCCCCGGCCTTCCCCCAGCCTACTCCCCCATTCCCATCTCCTCCAGGGCATGGACTCCCATGGGGATTCAGCTCAGCCTGGAGCTGGCTGTTTGGAATCTGGGGCCTATGCAGGGTCACTTTGTTCAGCCTGGGGGAAGGGAGGAGGGGACTGGACCTGCCTCAATTGAAGCCAGAACATTCTTAACAAAGACCAATAGATGTCTTTATTGTTATTTGGGTTCTCACATGCACGCAAGTGATGTGAGATATCATCAGGTATCTGTATTTGTATGAAGGTATCGTTCTTTAGGAACTCTGCTATGATCTCTCTCTCTCTCTCTCTCTCTCTGTGTGTGTGTGTGTGTGTGTGTGTGTGTGTGTGTGTGTGTGTGTGTGTGTGTGTGTGTGTGTGTGTGTGTGTGTAGAAGTCAGAAGAGAAACTCTGGCTTGTTTCTCTTTTGTTTTCCACTTACCCTTTGAGACAGGTTCTCTAACTGAACCTGGAGGTCATAAATTTTGCTAGAATGGCTGACTAGCAAGCCTCGGGGATCTGTTTCCCAAAAGTGATGTCACAAAAACCTACATTTTTATCTGGTTTCTAGTTATCTAACACAAATCTGCATGCACTTTAACAATTGAGATCTTCATGCACTTTAACAACCGAGTCATAACCTCAGGGCTAGATCAAATTCTTTGCTTCATGTCTGGATTGTAGAATAATAATAAATAGAAATAATAATAACTATACCTTAGTAAAATATATAGAATAAATGATAGATGGAGTTGGATAGAAAATAGAGGACAGATCATGGGTAGAGAAGCCTGGATGATATCCATGAAATTGACGCAAATGTTTTAAAGTTCATTTAGGGTAATATTTGCTTAAATATATTTGTATCATGCAAATGTTACTTAATCATGAAAATACTTCTGTATAAAGTGAACTCTGTTTGGTAAGGCAGATTTGTTTTCAGATGCATAGCTAGCAGAAATATATAAAATGTCCTGAGAACACATGAACACAATTTTTGACTTTTTTTTCTGCTTGGTAGAAATGGGTATGCCCTGTTAGTTCTACCCCATTAGAACAGAAGTAACTGTGGAGGTTGAATATAAAATTTATGCTTTCTAGAACATATTTAACTTCATATTTAATAACCACTTTACATGAAGTGTGTATTTATGTACATTTAAATATGCATGTAAACACATGTGCTTAATATGCTATGTTGCACTCACTAAGCTCATTGTTCCATATATTCTGTGCAAATGTCATGTAATAAAAGTTAGTCTCAGGGAGGAGATTTTCAGGTCAGTTCCAGCTCATGGACATATTGATTTTTCAAATTGCAATTTTTAAAACAGATATGGTTTTATCTTATCTTATTTATATTATTGGGGGAGTATAATATAAATATATCATATCTTCATTTACTTTGCTTCCTTCCAAACCTCCCGTTGTAAGTGGGAACACAGTGAGATCACGAATGAACCACTGGACCACTCGATGTATATAAAGAAAAGTTTATTGGGGATCAAATTGCCAAGACTATCTCTTGAGGGATAGAGAGAAGAGCAAAATTGTTGAAAAGGAATCAGATTTTATAAGACAGTGAGTGGGGTATCTTTGAGATGATACAGACTGTTTGGATTGACCAGGGCCTCCATTCCCTTGCCCACAGTGGTAGCTGACTTTTGGGGTGGATTAGTGGAGTTACTGGTGGTTTAAGAGGGGCTCAGAGTAAACAGAAACCTGCCTTTAGATCTCTGCTTACCCAACAGCATCCTTCTGTTTACTTGGTCAAAGTCATCCTCACACCAAACTTCAATTTTCAACAGATGAAAAAAAATCACAGAAAATAACAACCAATCAAATGGAACGTTGAAGATCCAGTCCAAACAAATACATCTATAAAAGAAATTTCTCATCTAAGATTCAGAATATGTTGTGGATGATGGGGCAGAAGACTTTTAAGAACCTGAGAATCAGGAAGCTTGCTGTCAGATTGTGTCTTGTAGTGACATCAGAAGCTGCACCTATAAAGTCTCAACTACATAACTGTTTAAACGTGAGCTGAACAAGTGTAACAATAGAAATATTAACATGGAGCTAGGGAATTATCTTGTGTTAAAAATAATCTACTACATACTGTTTTTCCAAGCTGGGTTTAGCTTTTCAGGAAACCATTAGAGGAAAACATGCCTGTGGAGCATAATAAACCTAAGATGAAGGTACTTTGTTGTTATCCTAGTTTGCCAGAATTCAGATGGACAGCTATGGTACATATCTTCCTTATGCCTAAGGCCAAGGGCTTAGAATGTTTTCTGAAGGTGTATGTTAGTGTTTCATAGTCCTGATACCCTTGGCTTCCACTTCTACCTTCCTCTTCTCACTTCTGCCTCTTTGGGTCATCCTTTCCCCCTAGGATATGTAGATGATGCCCTATTTGTCAGATATTCTCTCTTATTTACTTATTTGGGTTTTTAAATTCTAATTTCTACAAGATTTTTCTTCACAAATTAAGATGAATTTCACAAATTAAGATAAAGTGTTAGAAAGATAAAGTGTGCTGCCTTGTAATAACTTTTTTGCTGGTTTTATTATTTTTACTCTTCTTATATTATGTGTTGTATCTGCTTTTAACCACAATTTTACTTTGTTTACTCTTAAATAAACTTCTCAGTAAAACTGTAAGAACAGTCTGTCAGGGTTCATCCATGAGACTCCAGTTTGGAGGATATATCTATGTCTAACAATCGTAAGTGTTAGAGTTACAACCTTATTAAAAATGTAATTAAACAAACCATACTTAAGCAGAATAGGTGCACATACTAAAGAAAGCTAAGGTGAAAGATCATCCATTGTATAAATAAAATAAAAATGCATCATTGACTGAAAGTTATTATCATCAGCAATTGTTTTGAAACTTCGGAAGTCTCAGTTTTTATCACTGTCAGTTTTAAGCCAGCGTCTCTAATTCACAAAATTACATGTTTCATCCAGCACAGCAAAAGCTAAAGTTTGGAGTTGCTAAAAGAGAATAGCAATGACCAGGAGCAGAGAATCACATGGACTTCTGGGATTCTTTTAGGGTGAAAGAAAACAACCTTATCTTAGTGTTTGGTATATTTAAAAGGCAGAATGGGGTTGCCAGAGTCACTGGGAGGGTCAGGCTTTATCTGGTGCTTTCGAGGTCATAGGGCTTAAAACTACCTCTTGGAGACACTTCCCCAAAAAAAGCAAACTTAAAGGCATTTTCCTTCTGGCTATCAGATTTCCCTGAAGTATTTTTCAGAGAAATGATGGCCAAGGGAGGATTAACTGAATCATAGGTTGCCCTTGAATTGAAGTTTGCCCTTGGTGAAAGCTTTACAGGCTGTCTGTATGACAACAGTTACAGAGAAACCTAATGCTATAAACAGTCAGTTAAAATAGAAAATTCATCTTCCTAGAAATAAGAAAATGTTTGGCTCTACAAATTTACAAGGAATCATTATTTGCCAAAACATCAAGCAGACTGCCAGGTTCATTCACGAGGCTCTGGCTTTGATGATATGACAGTGTATATCATAAGAGGGCTTGAGTTTGGACAGATGGCCACAAGACAAATGAAGCTGTTACCTCCTCCAGCCTGAACCCTTCTTTCAAAACATTCAAGAAGTAGCGTTTTGCCCCTTTCCTATTCTTTAGAGCATGTATCCATCATACTTCATGAGATGACAGCATCTTCAGTCATTATTCCTATATTTCAATAATACTCGTGAACTAATTGAAATAATTTTCTAAACGATGAAGGATTTATGGTTATAAATAAAATCCCTTCCATTGTTTCATGGTCAGCTTTGAAATATAACATATAAAAAATTTTATAGCAATTCAAGTAGTACCCATATCATATGATAAATAAACATTTTAAAGTTCATCATTCTTGTTTTCCAAATTGCTTACAATCAAGGAAGTAAGGAGCACTTTTTAATGAGAAACACCTCAGCTCTCCTGCATGGAGGGTTTAATTCCTTCATTTCAAGGAACAACGTGGTCCCATTCTTATTACTCCTTTTTTGGTCCAAATATGAAATAGCCCCTATACATTCATATGCTGGAACATTTGTTTCCCAGCTTCTGGTGGTATAATTATAATATATTAAATATTAAAAATAGCTTTTGCTGTGTCCTGAGTTAATGAGAATATGGCAATATTACAATCATGCTATTTGAGTTAAATTAATTATTGTATTTAATCAAGTCACTCAGTATGTTTTTAATGTATGCCCTTTGGCAACCAAACTCAAAATAGGGAAAAGCTCTCACCAGGCATTCCTTCAGATGATTAAGTTACTTTTGTTTTCTCTTCATTTATTTTCAGTTACAGAAAAACTTAAACATAGGACTTTCAAATTGTATGTATTGACTCCATCTCTTTTTGCTGTTTGCTTTGGTTATCTGTGTGTGTGTGTGTGTGTGTGTGTGTGTTTCTGAGAAACCAGCTTAAGGAGTAAAAACCTCCCAGCTGTTTTCACAGCTCTACCCCATTCCCAGTTCTACTCCATTATTGTGAAGAAAATGCCAGGTATCACCTCATATGAGTCATAAATACTTCAGCGAGGGATGCCACATTATTGTGAAGAAAACCCCAAGTATCATTTCATATGAGTCATAAATATTTCAGTGAGAGATGCTGTATAGTTGACACACAGGCCTTAATATCATCAAACAGTGAGAATTTAATTACTCTTGGGTTGTCTTGCCAATTTCTTTTCACAGTTTATTTGAGTCAGGATCTAAATTTTATCCATATAATGTGTTTGTGTGGTGATATTATTTTCCCCACACCAGCTTTGGTTAGTATAATTATGAACCCAGCACTGAGATGGTTGCAGAAATAGTTGAAGAACTCATGTGCAGTCAAGGGTACTTAACTAATTTCAGAGTCAAATAAAGAAGGAATAAGGATAGAGAAATGGTGTTGCAGCCTATGAACATATGATTTTCGACAAAGAAGCCAAAACTGTACCATGGAAAAAGGAAAGCATCTTCAACAAAGGGTGCTGGCATAACTGGATGTCAACATACAGAAGATTGCAAATAGACCCATATCTGTTGCCATGCACAAAACTCAAGTCGAAGTGGATCAAAAACCTCAACATAAACCAGTTACACTGAACTTGATATAAGAGAAAGTAGGAAGTAGTCTGGAAAGCATTGGCACAGGAGACCACTTTCTAAATATAATACCAGTAGCACAGACATTGAGAGTGACAATTAATAAATGGGACCACTTGAAACTGAGAAGCTTTTGTAGAGCAAAGGACATGGTCAATAAGATAAAATGACAGCCTACAGAATGGGAAAAGATCTTCACCAACCCCACATCTGACAGAGGGCTGATCTCCAAAATATATAAAGAACTCAAATAGCTAGACTTCAAAATACTGAACAATCCAATTAAAAAATTGGCTACAGAGCTTAATAGAGAATTTTTAACAGAAGAATCTCAAATGGCTGAAAGTCATTTAAGGAATTGCTCAACATCCTCAGTCATCAGGGAAATGCAATCAGAACAACTCTGAGATACCATCTTACACCTGTCAGAATGGCTAAGATCAAAAACACTGAAGACAGCTTATGTTGGAGAGGATGTGGAGCAAGGGGAACACTCCTCTACTGTTGGTGGGAATGCAAACTGGTACAGCCACTCTGGAAATCAGTATGGTGCTTACTCAAAAAATTGGGAATAAGTCTTCCTCACGACCCAGCTATACCACTCTTGGGCATATATCCAAGGAATACTCAATCTTACCACAAGGACACATACATGTTCAACTATGTTCATAGCAGCATTATTTGTAATAGCAAGAACATGGAAACAACCTAGATGCCCCTCAACTGAAGAATAGATAAAGAAAATGTGGCACACATACACAATGGAGTACTACTCAGCAATAAAAAACAATGATATCATGAAATTTGCAGGCAAATGGATGGAACTAGAAAATATCATCTTGAGTGAGGTAACTCAGCCTCAGAAGGACAAACATAGTATGTACTCACTCATAAGTGGATACTAGATGTGAGGAAAAGGAGGGCTAGACTGTAATCCACAGCTCCAGAGAGGGTAGCTAACAGGCAAAGACCCTAGGAGGGACACATGGATGACTAAGCAAAGGAGAAGTGGATGAGATATACATGAGCAGACTGGGTGTGTGTGGGGGGTGGCAGAGGGCAAGGAGTGGGGGATGAGAACGTAGGGAAATGGGAGGGTCAAGCTGGAACAGGGACAGAGTGGGAGGGTAGGGAGGGAGATACCATGATGGATGAGGACATCATGGGAATAGGAAGAGGCAGGGTGCTGGGGAGGCTCTCAGGAATCTACAAGGTTGACCTCACTTTGGACTGCTAGCAGTGGTCCAGAGGGTGCCTGGACTGGTCTAGTCTGCTAGAATACCCTAACTGTCATCATAGAGCGTTTGTCCAGTGACTGATGGAGGCAGATGCAGAGATCCATGGCCAGACACCAGGCTGAACTCTGGGAATCAAATTGCTGAGAGAGAGGAGGGATTCTGCAGGTGGGGGACATTGAGATCATGATGGGAAGAATTGCAGCGATGACCAGCCACACTAGTGGAAGCCCATGAACTGTAGACTGGTGGCTGTGGAGCCCCCATGGGACTGGACTAGGTCCTCTGGATATGGAGACGGTTGTTTGGCTTGAACTGTTTGGGGGGCACCCAGACAGGGTGATCGGGATCCATCCCTGGTGTATGGACAGGCTTCCTGGAATCTGGTGCCTTTGGTGCGACACCTTGAACAGCCTTGGTGCAGTGGGAAGGGGCTTGGACCTGCCTAGGCTCAGTGTGCTGGGCTCTGCTGACTCCCCATGGGAAACCTTGATTTGGGGGATGCGGGGTGGCTTGGGAGAGAGGGCTGGGGGGTGGGAGGAGGGAGGAGGTAGGATCTGTGGGTGGTATGTAGAGTGAGTAGAAATTTTCTTAATAAAGAAAAATGAAAAAAAAAAAAAAAAAGAAATGGTGTCACGGAAGACACAGTGCTTTCTGTCAAGCTTGAAAACCTGAGTTCCAATCCCGGGACCCTCAAAATATAAAGTGAGAAATGACTTCTGTAAACTCTCCTTTGTCCTCTACCTGTTTGCCATGTCCTGTGAGAGCCCTACTCCCTACATATAAACGTAAAATAAGATGAAATGGCAGAGAGAGGTGAACTAAGAGAAAGAGGAGAGACAAACGTGACATTTCTGCTACTGTGGCTGAATGCCCATTCAACCGTGTACATTCAAATTTTTGTTTTCTTTCTCTTTGTACAAAGAGCAGGAGACACAATTTGTTAGTAGAGCAATACCTGAAATCTTTAATCGGGACTGAACAACATAGTTTGTAAATGACACTTGTTCTTTGTGAGTATGAGTGAATGGATGTATCCATTTACATTTGTATCCAAATGGTCGCACTCCTGTTTTAGATAGAGCTGGTATTGGTCAGGTTCAACCACAAATACTTACAGAAATCCACATGTTAATAAATAACCTTCAACACTAATTGGAAGATTCCTCATATCGGAATGTCATTGATAAGTAAGCAATCAAAACACTCATAAAACACACTGACTTTGTATATTTACACCTATACCAGGGATTGTTCCAGACAATATATACCAGAGTTTTAATCTAATTGTGAAGCAAACAGTAGGTCACACATAACTGTTCTTACAGATTGTGTGCAGTGAAGTCATGGCATATGGGAAACCGGCATTTGATGAAGAAATTATTTTTCTAGATAAAAGTTTTGTTTCCTTTCCTAGCAGAGAGCTAATTCTTCTCATCAATTTTGAGATCAGTGCTTAAGTTTCCCAACAAATGTCCAATATTTAGTGCAATTTCTACCTTTTTCCCCCTTGAGTAAATGCTCAGATTTGTTCTTAAAAGTTTGCTTGTTCTGGACATACAAATTGTATCAAGAGAGAGATTATTTTGTAAAGTTCAAAGTTGTGCATTTCTTCACTTTTTGTTGAAGAGAAGGATAATTACATTAAAACAATGGCTTACATTTAATTTTATGAATCCAAAGAGATTCACTGCCTAGTGAATTACTTTAGATTAATTTCAATATGGCTGTTTAGCAGATTATTCCAAGTTGCAATGCATGTATTAGTATTTGAATCTCTATTGTTCTTGTTATTGAATCTGTTTATTTTTCAAAACGACAAAGTACAGAGGTGTGAAAATGAAAAATGCAACTTAATATGAATAATAATTATTTACCACTTTAAACATTTAGTAAACAAAAGACAGGAAATAGTAGATTTCAGATATTGAAAAATAGGGAACATGGTATTCTGAACACGGAAAGAAATAGAAAGATAAAAATGGGCCTTGATTTTCATCAGATTCCTGCCTGGATCAACTCCCATATCATGAAGCAGGAAAAGGGAAATTTGAGGGAAATCAACTGTGTATGTCAATTCCACCTGACAATTTTTTAAGCTGATGGGGACTTTATTATCACTGCCCTGGATAATGGAATGAAAGTATTCTGTACAAGTGACTAGCATGTGCTCTCTACGAGCTGTATAGAGGGAAGGATTATTCTGTATAATACAAGAAGAGACCTCTGAGAATCAAGGGAAATACCCAAGAGCATATGCTGCAGCTTTAGGAAAAAGGAATTCTGTTTCCACTCCTTACCATAGAACTACTGCTTAAATTTCCAACATCTGGTCTACCATAGATGTCAGTCACAGCAATCAAAGGACCACGGCAGCCAATTATTTCAACTGAGAAGGCAAAAAAGCACAGTTGATGAAAAGAAGAATCAGATGAAATATGCTGGTAAAATTTCGGGACATAAAAATTTAGAGCTCTGAGATTAAAAAAAAAACTGCGCTTAGTGGAATTCACATCAGTAGAATAATAAGAATATAATTAAAGACATACCACTAGAACGCACCCAAAGTAAAATAAAAAAAATGAAGAAAAGATGGCTTGCAGGACAAAACCATGTTCTCTAATGTATGTATGAATGGCATTACAAATAGGGAAAGTGGTATACAAACATTTGAAGAAACAATGTATAATTTCAACAGAAATGTGAACTGAATAATCTACAGCCAGAGTAGGACTTCAGTAAAGTAGATGCGAGACAATGAGCCAATGAGCTGCCATTCCTGAGAATGGGGAAGGACATCTGTAAACTCCCTGTCAGGAGGCAGGCAGAGGGATTTTAAGTCCAAGGGTAACCATGTCTGTAGAGAGATTTCCTGTCTCGAAGCAAAAAGAGACATCAACCCTCCTTAATCAGAGTTCGAAACCCAAGAGAGCACTCAGGTGCACAGGAGAGTTGAGAAAAAGATTTGGAATGTTTGTGAGTAGATAGCTATGCCTCGTGAGAAAGTATGGGAGCAAGATGCTGCAGTGCAGCAGCGTGGGGAAGAAAACATGCAGAAAATATTGGAAACTCCTTCACTTTATTTGACATTCTGCACACAATAAATGTATTTTCCCAGAGCGAGATAAGACACTTCTCAGACAAGAAAAATCTTAGAATACTCATTCACCATCATTCATTTCCTCCTGTAAGAACTGACACATGATAGTCTTCAAACAAAAGAAAAAATCATACTTGATAAAATTAGAGTGTTCCAAATAACAGAAAAGCAAAAAAAAGTAATAAATATTTTGGTAAATATAAGACATATATAGTTTGTATTAAAAGCATAAAGATGATTAGTAAAGTGCTTAAGCTTGAAACCAATAATCATTCTGCAAATGTGCAGAAAAAAAGTTATTCACGTCCAAAACATATTTGACAGACGACACACTGTGCAGGGAAATGAAACTTGACCATGAACCCAAATATATGACAAAATTATGAAACTTCCAGAAGAAAACAAGAAAAAAATTCATTATGATTTACAGAAGACATGAGTTTGTCTTCATCACAGACAAAACAAACACTGCTAGAGAGCTGCAAAAGAAAATTAAATTGGATGAAGTAAAATTTCTACCAAATAAAAATTAAAGCTCCTCAAAAATACATTTAAAGAAAAGAACATATCCATATGTGAAAACTCTATAGGTAATGTATTTATGTGATAAGAAATGTATAGCTAGAATGCTTACCTACGTAAGCCTAACAGCTAAAAAGCATTTCAGTGTGATTCAAAAGTGAATACAACATTTTTCAAAAACAGTTATGACTTCAACAAAGTCTGAATACAAAGAACAAATAAGCAAATTAAATTTTATGAAATCCTTATCTACTAGGACAATAGAAAATGAAAACATTAAGGTCTTTCACAGTACATCCTAGAATGGCTGAGTAATAAGGTCACAGCATCTGTTTCTGGAAAAGAAAATGAAGCAATCAGAACTTTCACACCTGCTGTTGGAAAGACAAACATTTGCATTCATTTATCAAAATAATTGTCATTTTCTTATTAAGCTCACTAAATGCTTATCATGTATCTCTGACTCCCACATCAGGTGTTTATACCAGGTAAGTGAAGCCTTTCCACGCAAAGACTTATGCTTAAGCACTCGCAGGAAAATTGCTAAGAAAGTGACTAAATATTGGATACAACCAATTGTCCATTAGAAAAGGAACAGATAAACACAATTCTGTATGGAGACATAGTGAATCATTAAATCAGCAATAAAACCAAAGGAGTCATGGAAGTCTGGGAACAGCTTCAGCAGGTCATGGGAAAAACAAAAATGGAAATAAGTACTATACCTATCTCAGAAGGATTCAGATGTTATTGTCTACATATATATACATAAATATGTATATATGCATACATGTGTTCGTATGAGTATATTTACATCTGTATTTATTTATATCAAGAGTCAGTTTTATTATATGTATATATGAGTACACATACATACATACATGCATATATACACACATAACATACACACACACATGTGCACATGCACGCACACATTTTGAAGCTGAACTGTCACTTTTTTTTAAGATTTATTTATTATGTATACAGCATGTATGACTGCAGGCCAGAAGAGGTCACCATATCTCATTACAGATGGTTGTGAGCCACCATGTGGTTGCTGGGAATTGCTCAGGACCTCTGGAAAAGCAGTCAGTGCTCTTAACCTCTGAGCCATCTCTCCAGGCCCGTGAACTGTCACTTTTTAATAAAGGCTACATTTTAATCTCTCCATCTACCTCCTAACCTCCTAAGTGCTAGTACTATAAACATTATGCCTGGAGGGACTTTCTCACATGCTCATCGTGTTCCTCTACTGGTTTCTTGCTCCTAGATCTATATCATGTATGTGATGGGTGAGGGAGGCCTGTGTACAATAGGGAAGGCCTGCTTATATGTTATATTTAAAATATGCAGATGCAAGGTACACACAAGACATTCAGATCACTTGTTATTCAGAAACAACTTCATGTACAGCACCAAATGCTAACATAGTTATCAGGCAATACTCTGCTGGCAAATGATCATTTACGTTTTGTCCTTTATGTATTAAAATTAGTTGGTAAATTATGTATAAAAGACACGGAATATTGATTGAAGAAAAATAATGTGAGGAAAAATCCTAAATAGTGCCTTCCCCTTTTGTAGGTTCAAAGAAGAGAATGCAGAATTATTCCTATAGTCTAAGTATTTAGCAGCTGTGCCCTAACTTAACAAATGTAACAAATACTGAGCCCTCAGACTGTAGTTAAAAGTCACAAAGTAAGGGAGAAGAATAAATACATTTTTACTAAATTATTTAATTGCATAGTTCAACTTCTAACAGTATTTCTCTCCACCAGTGTCATACTTGATGCATTCATGTGATATCTGAATACATACTTTGAGTAAGCTTGAGTGCTTTCCTTCAACAATTTGACAATTTAATCACTAATATCAAGAGTAAATGTAAATTAATAAAAAGAGGTTGATGCATCTTTAGGTTTAACTTTCTGAATGTGACATTGTATTCAAAGAGATCATAAAGTGTCTTAGCGAAGACACTTTTAGGATCATTAAGAACTCTTAATTAATTTGCTTCCTTTAGGTGACATCCCTGCACATTGATTTAGGAAACTGCACAAACGACAAGGATTCCATCAGATGGTTGGGAAGGTTATTTAATGAATGCCTGACCTAACAACACACCGTGAACAGCATTTAATGGGATGAAGTGATTAAACATGGACTTTCGTTGTTCTTTTCATCCCAGGTGGAGAGGTGATTTGCCTTCTTTTATTAATATGTTAAGCACATGTGAAAGAAAACATTTTAAGGTGAAAAGGACTCTGATATATGAATGCTTATAATTTCTTAAAGTAACTTAGACTGTTAGGAAATACTTTACATTTTGTTTATGCTCTTTATTGCTTTACAGAGGTTTGAGAAAATGATGATGTCTCTATTCATTACAATTGTTGTGCAGTATATTCATAAATGAGCTGGGTCACACAGCACTCATCAAAGAAAATGAAACGTGGATGCAATGTCCACAGAGCACAAAATATGTAACTTGAGTCAGCAGTTGAATTCATGGGAACAGACTATTATTTATAGGCTTTCCATGCATGGATCCTGACAAATACAGACTGATAGCCCCAGACTATGGATTCTCACATAGCACGTAGTTGTATCTCCTTCTTTCCTAAAAACAAACAAACAAACAAACAAACAAACACCAAAAACCACTTTTTAGTCTTACTAACCAGTAGAATGTCTATTATAGTGCTGACCACTTTGGGTACTGAAAAACCACTTTCCTATTATGCAGGATTGCAATTGTTCTAAATAAAAACATAATCTAGTATAGCATATGATCTCCAATCATTATTATATGCCAAAAGCAAATCAGTATGTTTAGTACATGCTATGGTAGTAACTTGAGAAGAACTCTCTTCTTCCTAATCATTCTGGATTCCACATTTTTATTTTGTCTTTGTTTAGCTTCAACCCCAAGTATAAAGTTAAATCTGTCCTTATTCTAGATTTTAATTAATTATGAGTTTTATTGCTTTGTTTTCATTGACTGCATGTTTCCTTCAAACTTGACTAGCTAATCAAGCTTTCCATTAATCTCTTCCTTACAAAAGCAAATGACTGCAGGTGGGATGAAAGGCTGACAGTAGATTCATCCTCAGCTTTATCCACTAATGTGTGTGTATGTGTGTGTGTGTGTGTGTGTGTGTGTGTGTGTGTGTGTGTGTGTACTATTGCTATACTAGTGAATAAAATAAATTTCCTGATCTAATTTCCCTTACAGCATAATGTGTGCAAAAGGGATATAGATGTAAATGAACCCTAGGAGAAGTTTAAATTTTACTATACATGTGATATAAGTTGTAAGAATCAAGAATTCCTTTCAAGATTGTTAAGATCTAGAGGTTGGAGAAGACTGCTGTAAAATAATGTGTTCCGAACATGAAAGGATCATTGGACTCATGAGTTCACATCCTTCAATACATCAACAAAGCTGGCATCAAGTCAGTCAAAATTCAAGCATGGGTGGGAGAGGTTCATATGAGAACCTATTAAATAACAAAGTGTGCCAATTATGTTGAAACTGTCAAAAGAAAAATTATCTCCTTTGAATTGCTTGTTTTATGTGTATGAGTGTTTTGCATGCTTGTATGATGGTGTACCTTGTGTGTGTCTATTGCCAGCAGAGATCTCTTGGAACTAGAATTATAGATGCTTGTGAACTATCATGAGAGTTCTGTGAATCCAAGCAAATTCTACTGGGAGGGTGTTCAGTGTCCTTAACCTCCAGGCCATGTCCCCAGAGTGAAAATAAATCCATTTTATAATTAAAATTAAAGGTATTTCCAACCTAGAGTTTTACTGCTTTTTAATCAAAAAATGCCAGGTAGACCTAGAGCTTTTTATGTATTCAATGTCTTAAAAATTACTGTGGAAGATTCACAATTTTCAGGGTGGCATATGATTTTGTGCTCTATTGATAATTAGTATCTAGAAAATAAAAGAATCTGTATGGAGATCTGAAATGCCCCTCAATTAGGAGAGCACTTCCCTGGGATCCATAAGGTTCTGGGTTTGACCCTCAACACTGCACAAACTAGCAGGGGCATCAGAGTTCAAAGATGCCCTCATTGTGCATAATGAGTTTCAGGGCAGCATTCTCTGGGAAACAAAACAAAACAAAATGAAAGTGAAGGGGAATTCAAGCTGACATTGGACCAGCATTACAGACTCAACACAATGTTTGAGAATTTTCATAACAGTAGCTTGATTCCAAGTGTAGAGAATATTAAAATTATTTCATAAAGAAAGGTGTATGAAGAGCTTATTGTCTGAAGCAGAATTCCAGAATATGAATAGTTGCTTGGATGGCAGAATCTGCTGAGGTGCATCTGGAACCACATTTGCTAGCTTGTGAACCTCTCTTTCTTTTTGTAGATATACATGAGACTTATATTAGAGTTTTATGAAACTTTAGAGGAAATAATAGTATTGGGAATTCTCATAATTGTTAAAAGTTCAATGTCAAATGAAGAACAAAAATATTTTTTAGTTGTTGATTGCTACAGAAAAGAAGTAAGGAGATGGAAGAGTCCATCTTCCATGTGTCTAAGAGCAGGATTTAGACAGCAAATTGAATGTATTAAGTATCCAACTAATTATGATAGATTTGAGAAGTTCCTATAGAAATGACTATCAAAATTCAATATTTTGTTTTTGTTTGTCTTTTGTTTTACAGAATTTCCACCAATGAATGACCAGGATCACAGTTTTAGTTTACTTGTTAATCTTATACATGATTTAAAACTAGCATTATTTTTAACTAGTTTGTCTACAACAAGGAGTGATTTAGAAGTTCTATGGCAATCCAATCCCCATATATTTCTGCTTCATCAATGCAATAGAATGGCCATCTAGAAGGTTCCTTTGAGATTCCAGAGAGGCTAGAAAACTGGTGTCTGTTATCTAGAATGCCAGGGGGACAAAAGTAGAGGAAGTATTAGAGTACACAGCCCAGCTTAGCCTTTGCTTCCTCCAAATCCCAGACATTTCTGTCTGGGCCTCATTAGTCTGAAGACAGCCACAAGCCATTCACTGCTGCTATCAAGACTCAGAAATGTTGTTAGCCTGGCTTTGATTGTTCTTAAATAAGTTCTGGATTCTGTAATTAAAGAATGAGGAGGTAAATGTTGTTGAGAGGCAACAGCCACGTGTTTTCATAATCTAATGAAAAAGCTAAGATAAAAATGTATGTTTTGCTATGATTTCCATGTTTGTGTCTCTCCAAAATTAATCTGAAGGAAGCTCAATCTTATTCCCCACCTCTATCCTTTCTACCAAAGGAAGTAGTGTATGCTGCTCAGCTCTGTGTGGATACAGGATCATGGTGCTATCTTGGAAGCAGGGAGGATCCCAGACCAGATGTTGAATCTGATGGTACCTTTGTCTGAGTCTCAGCAGACTCAAGGGATGTTAGAAATCCATTTCTGTCCTCTGTGTCTCTCTGTCTTTGTCTCTCTGTCTGTGTCTCTGTCTCTCTCTTCCTCTGTGATGTGTGTTTGGGGGGGTTGTTGCAGGAAGAGAAACATTTTGAAAAATTATGTAAACTCTTTTTCTTGTGAAGTCATCTAATCTGACTATAGAGACTGATAATTGACCAGTTAATGATCAATTAGAAGGAGAAGACAGTATTAAGGTGCATACAGAAAGTACAACAGTCCCAATAATGACCTTTCTAAGGCTCACTTTTGTAGTAACTATGCCCAGATGAGCCAAAAATATACAAATTGTACTTCTAAAGAACCATCTCTACTCTGGTATTTAAGGTTGTAATTATATAAGCTGGACAAGATAAAATAACATTTTGCTGCTAGATGGGGTTTTAAACTCTGTGTGTCAAAATCATGCTACAGTAGGCTAGGTTTATGTAGTGTTCTGTTCCTCCATACACCAGACTTTGAAAGGAATCTTAGACCACATATCTAAAAACTCTATTTTTCCATATATCAATTTTCACATCCAAATTTCAAGTAAATTCCCATGATAACAAATGATTATACAATCCAGATGAACAAATGCATGAGGAATAATGGTTAAATGAATCCATGTACTTCGTAGTTGCCCAGGTGAAGGTTTAGAAGCTCTGTGTTCAAATTGCCCTTATGTTGGTATATTGGTTCTTTTATCATTGCTATGACAAAATACTCATCAAAGGCACCCCAACGAAGAGTTTATTTTGGCTTACAGTTTGAGGGTGCAGTTCAACCTGGCAGAGACAGGTGCCTATCTCCACTTCAGGCTGCTGATTGTATTGCACCAACTGTCAAGAAGCAGAACGATGAATGGTGGTGTTCAGCTAATGTTTTCCTTTTTATTCAGTCTCGAACCATAGACCATGCAGGGTGGGTCTTCCTCTCTCAATTAACTCAAGGTAGGAAATCTCTCATAGACATAACATGCTGAGTGTTTTCTTGGAGATTTTAGAACCAGTCAAGTTGGTGGTCGATATTAACTACCATAGTTGACATACCTAGACTCAGAAAACTCATATTACTTCAGGGAGTGGACCTCATGGGATTATCCAAATCTATATGACAACTAGTTGAGAGATATTGATTTATCTCCAAAAAGCCTGATTCCAAGTAAGTCATACCATCAACTTTACTATAATCACTGAGTTTATTATTCATAACCTGTAAGTCAGAGTCCATAGTTCTCACCCCTCCTTACTACATTACCCTGTGTTGCTGACAAAGCATGTTCTTGAACGTTCTCTCAACTAATTCCAGGAACCCTATAAAAAATTAAATTAGGTAGTCCAAATATTACATGTGATGATGTATTGTGTCCCCCAATATACTGTGTCCCCCAATAAAATTTACCTGAGGATCAGAGGAAAAAGACAGCCATATATAGAAGTCAGATAATGGTAGCACATGCCTTTAATCCTATCATTTGGCAGGCAGGGATCTCTTGGATCTCTGTGAATTCAAGGTCACACTGGGGAACAGGGCCAGGCATGGTGACACACACCTTTAATTCCAGAACCAACCATAGAGGTCTGGATGGAGGTTTGTAAAGACAGATAGGAAGTGACAGAGCTGGGAAGGAAGAGGAAATGATGTAGCTGGGCTGAGAGAGCCAATGAGAGAACAGAACAGAAAGGCATATAAGCGTGGATATATCGGAAGTAACTCTTTTTGGAGACTGAGGGGTTGGTGAGGTGAGGTTAGCTTGTGGCTTTCCCGTTTTCCTGATCTCTCAGGTTTTCACCCTTGTATCTGGCTCCGAGTTTTTTTTATTTAATAAGACCATTTAGCAATTCGTCTACAATTACATTCTTCAGTGCAAGAATATTGACTTTCAAGGGGTGAATTTCAGCTGGAAGTAAAGCAGCCTTGGATGTGGTTTATTTCATGATTTCATGAACAGTTCTCTTTCTGATCTACTGCTGCTCAAGATTGCAAAGTAATTGCAGTAGTTCAGCATTTGTCAATGCCTGGACAGCTTTAATTCAGCCACAGGATTTCAAAAAATTATAAAAGTAGCAAACATAGCCAACTACTGATGACTGATGAAGTTATGGGTCCTAAAGGGGAATTTTTTGTGGCCACTTTCTCAAACCAGTATAATTCCTAACTGCATTCTAAATACTTATTTGTTTACACAGAGATGAGTGCACCTCTCACCCCTCATCAAAGAAGTTTTTGCAGTATACAGAAAACATCACAGAAATCTACAACGGGTCAGAATGCAAAAATAAGTGACCTTGGGGTACCCAAATCCAGTTGATATATCTACCGCTATATATACAACCCTTAAACCTAAGGGTCAGAGAACACCATGAACAAGGGAAAAGAAAGTTTTTAAGAGCCAGAGAATCAAAGCATCTGTCTTCTGTATAGAACAGGGAAGCAGCACACATAAAATCTCAACGACATGGCTATCTAAATAAGACTCACAATGCCAACGTGATAGGAAATATCTCACAAGACCCTTTCCCCTAGATGATGAGTGACAGGTCATTTATAGATGATAAGAGAGGGAGATTCAGTAGTCTCCAAGGACAAGCCCCTATTGTTATGTAATCCCAAGGGGTTACTCCTAAATACATACACATATATACATATGAATAACAATAAATGGACTCAGTGAGTTACATGTGATACGTGATGTAATATGTGATGTTTTACATAATAGTTGAAGAAGAGGTAATGAAATTGACAGTGGGGATATGGAGCAAATAGAGATCATGAGGGATGGGAGGGTTAGAAATGTTGTAAGTACAGTACTTGTGCATAAAATTTTATGCACACACACAAATATCCTAAAGTCTTGATCCATCTATTTGTATTAGTGATTCAATATTTTATATTTATGTTTTACATTACAGTTTAGTTGATTAAAAACAAGTTGTCCTGAAAACATTTCATTTTCAGGATCTCAGTAAAAATCTTGACAATCACTCATTCCCCTCTTGACACAGATTCCAGAATTCATTCATTTACTTGTCAGAGATCATATTGTCACACATGTGTTTTTGTCTCATATTCATGCAGGGTTTAAAGATTAATGCACAATTTTAGCTTGGTGATTGTGTTAGGTTTTCTATTGCTATGAAGAGACACCATGACAATGACAACTCTTATAATGGAAAACATGTAATTGTGATGGCTTGCTTACTGTTCAGAGGTTTAGTCCATTATTGTCATGGTAGGAAACAAGGCAGCATGCAGGCAGACATGTTTGTTAAAGAAGCAACTAATAGTTCTTACACCTTGACTCACAGGCAGCAGTAAGTAATCTGTCTCACTGGGCATGGCTTGGGCATATATGAGATCTCCAAGCACAGCTCCACAGTGACACACTTCCTCTAATAAGACCACACCTACTCCAACAAGCTCACACCTCCTAATAGTGTCATTCCCTTTGGGGAGTATTTTCTTTCAAGCCACCACATTCCACTCCCTGGCCCCCAAAGGCTTGTAGCAATATCTCAATATAAAAATGCATCCAGTACAACTTCAAAAGTCTCCATAATCTCTAGTTTATTTAAAAGGTTAAAGTTCAAATTCTTTTCTGAGATTCAAGCAACATCTTAACAGTCATCTCCTGTAACATCAAAATCAAAAAGCAGATCACATACTTTTAACATATAATGGCACAGGATATGCAGGATATTACCATTCCAAAACATAGGGAAGGGAGCATAGTGAGGAAATACTGAACCAAAGCAAGACAGAAAACCAGCTGGGCAAAATCCAAACTCTGCATCTCTATGTCTGGTGTCAAAATGCTCTTTAGATCTCCAAATCCTTTCAGTTTTGTTGACTGCAACATACTTCTTTCTCTTGGTCTGGCTTCACTCCCTGTTAGCAGCTCTCCTTGGCAAGTATCCCACAGGTCTGGCATCTCTAGCATCTTAGGGTGTCCAAGGTAATCCAGGCTTCATAGCTTTTACTTTTATAGCTTTATAGCTTTACACAATAGCCTTTCTAGGCCTCCATTCAGGGACACCCCTGATTCAGACCTGGTCTCAAAAGCTTTATCTAGGCTCAAAGGAAAATTCCATAGCCCATTTCTTATTAATTCCAGGACCATGTAGCGGAAGCTGCCAAGTTCTACTGTTTACTGGAACAATGCCTCTATCATTCAATTACATCTTCACCAACTTTCCATTTTCAAAGATTTCCTTTGCTGCCTAACTTGGCTGTCCTGAAACTTGATCTCTAGACCAAGCTAGTCTTGAACTCAAAGATCTCTCAATTATGTCTTTACCAGCTTTCTGGTTTTTATGGTTACCTTCACTGACTAAGCTTGGCTGTTGTGGAACTTGCTCTGTAGACCAGGCTGGGCTGGAACTTAAAGATTCTCCAGCCTCTGCCTCTGGAGTGCTGGGATTAAAGGCCAGCACCACCACAGCCAACTCTAAGCTTGTATTTAATTCTGTTTCAAGAGTTGGAAATTTAGCTGGGTGGGATCTTGCCCTGAGGTTGCCATTCCCTTTTCTCAGTTTCTTAATCTGTTTGTCTCCTTGAACCCGGGACTTAGCTCCACTTCCAGGCGCTCTTTTTTTTCCTCAAAATTTACAATTTATAATTTACTCTGCTCACATTGCTCCTTTTCATTATAAATTTGCATTAGAGTGACCACTAATAACCATATGACAGAGTCTATACTTGGCTGTTTTGAGATTTCCTCAGCCAATGGAATTAATGTAAAACTCCTCAATTTTACCTCAGGCAGACTCTTCATCAAGGGCAAAAAGCAGCCACATTTTTCATCAAAATATCTCAAGAATGATCTCTAGGCCACATACTAATATTCTTTCCCTCTGAAATCTCTGGAGCCAGCCCCCCACAGTTCCAATCACCTTCAACACCACTTTCTTCCATGTTCCTACCAGTATGGTCCATTAAGCAGCACTTAAAGCTTTTAACTGCTTTTCTAATTTACAGCTCCAAGATTCATATTCATTCAAATAAAACATGGTCAGACCCATCATAGAAATATCCTAGTCCCTGGTATCAACTTCTGTCCTAGTTAGAGTTTCTATTGTTGTGGAGAGAAATCATGACCGTGACAACCCTTATAAAAAATATTTAGTTGTGATGGTCCATTTACAGTTCAGAGGTTTAGTCCATTATAGTCATGGCAGGAGGCAAGACAGCATGCAGGCAAACATGGTGCTAGAGAAGGAGCTGAGCATCTTACATCTTAATTCACAGGCACCAGGAATTGGTCTGTTTTACTTGCATGGGTTAAGCATATATGAGACCTCAAAGCCTGCTACACAGTGACATACTTCCTCCAACATGATCACACCTACTCCAAGAAGGGCACATCTTCTAATTGTGCCACTTCCTTTGGGGGCCATTTTCTTTCAAAGCACCACAATAATATTCACATTATTTCTCCTTCCAATGAGTCCTAAAACAGCAAAATGGAAGTCTATGCTTTCAAACACATGAAACACTATTTGTTTGGAGTGAATCTTATTTATAGATTATAAAGTTGAAACCTAAGGAGAAGCTTGGTAGAATGGGCTCAGAAGTTCATGGTTAACTATGGGAAGTGTCAAAAGTTGATTTAGTTATCAACAGCATTAGTCCTGGAAGGAGTCTGTGTTATCTAATTGTGCTTCCTTGTTATCAGGAAGGACTGCCTTCTGCAACCATTTACAGGGCTTTTACTAATTTTCACAGACTCAATAAAACCATTTGCAAGCCACAGGGAAAACATAAAGAGCCTTGATATCTGTTAAATGATTACAGAGCAAAAGGACCAATGTTAGATACTACACTATGTAACAATGAAAATGCACTCCAATCCAGAAAGATAATAAATATCTGGGGGAAAAAAAAACATTTCTGGTTTGTGATCTTAAGAAGCTGACTGGGCCTGGGTAGTAGTGGTGAATGCCTTTAGTGCCAGCATTTGAGAATCAGAGGTAGGTTAATCTCTGAGTTTGAGGCAATCCTAATTTACAGAGCAAGTTCCAGGACAGCCAGGGCTACACAGAAAGAGATCCTGTCTCAATAAAACAAATTAACAAACAAATAACCAAAAGAAGCCAAAAGGAAAAGAAAAAGGAAGCAGAAGCAAAAAGAAAGAAAGAAAGAAAGAAAGAAAGAAAGAAGAAGAAGAAGAAGAAGAAGAAGAAGAAGAAGAAGAAGAAGAA
>CABHPH010158264.1:0-29759 GCA_902168325.1 Peromyscus nudipes
TTTTTTTCCAGAAACTCCCCATGCAATTCTGAGTAATCATACTTTCATTTGTAGGATTCTTAGACTTATTACTTGTCAATGTTCCTTGAAATCTGAGAAGCTCAAAACTGGGGTTCAAATCCCCAAAGATATTTGAACCTATAGTCAACGCCACTTAAGAGTAGCAGTTTACGTCATGGGGGTGTCCACCTGTTGTGATCTGTGTTTTGATGTAGGCTGTTGAAATGGAAATGTTCATATCTGGGTTATAAAATCCTATTTTCTTATCTTCCTTGTCCATAACTGATTACTGTAGATCTAGATAATTCATTCAAACTTAGTTGACCAAATTCTCTCCAGGACATCAAATGAAAAGATGGAAGGCTCTTTTCCAGGTTTTGTGGCTTGAGCAGCCATGGACAGCAAAGCCTCTCACGACACCGTGTACTAGGCAAGTGTTGGAAGTCCTGTACAGGAACCAGAGCAAGTGCCACAAGTTTCTGGAAATGGTGGCATTGCAGGTCAGCCTGAAGAGCTATGACCCACAGAAGACAAACACTTCTGGAGCACCATCAGGTTTAAGTACACTTCTCACTCCAAGTTCTCTGTGTCCTGGGGACCACCAGCACTGTGATGAAGCCAAGGCCGTGGAGATCCCCTACATGGACATTGAAGTGCTGAAGAAAGCTTACTAAGAACAAGAAGTTGGTCCAAAAGCTGGCCAAGAAGTATGTTGCCTCTGAATCTCTAATCAAGCAAATCCCATGTATCCTGGGCCCAGACCTGAGCAAGGCTGGCAAGTTCTCTTCCCTGTTGACATGCAATGAAAACATGGTGGCCAAAGTCAATGAGGTGAAGCCCATGATCAAGGTCCAGATGAAGAAGGTACTGTGTCTGGCCATTGCTGTTGGGCACATGAAAAGGACTGATGATAATCTGGCTGCCAATTTCTTGGTGTCCTTGCTCAAGAAGAACTAGCACCATGGGCAAGCCCCAGCATCTGTGCTAGTATGCCCCAATAAACCTTAGTGCTACCATCCCCTTGGTCTACCTGTGATTGGGGGTAGGGTGTTTGTGAGCTCAATTACAGCCTCGGTAAAGAAAAAGAGAAAGAAATGAAGGAAAGAAGGAAGGGAGGAAGGAAGGGAGGGAGGGAGGGAGGGAGGGAGGAAAGGAGGGAGGAAGGAAAAAAGAAAACAAGAAAGAAAGAGAAAGAAAGGAACCTAAAGATGGGGTATTGTCAATCCAGAGACACCAAAAGAGATTTTTACATTGTTAAAGAATAAAATGGAAGGAATGAGTGAATAGTGCTCTTAACACCTCCCTTCTCGAGACATGATAGATGCCTCTCCTTGCAGTGCCTAGGACTACCAAGAGCCCTGGCTAGGGACCTGTTTCCAATTTCTTCTCTTTGAGATACTCTACTCTATCCAAGTCCTGGATAGGGACCTGTTTCCAATTTCTTCTCTTTGAGATACTCTATAACCCTACACTACTACCTAAAGTCAATCAGATGCCTCAAAAACCTTTAAGTCCCAGACTTATGGTATTGCATTAGGGTCCCGTGACCAGACTCTGATTTCACAAAGTGATCAGATGAGGAAGTTACTTTGGTTAATTGGCATTATATTTCTTCTATGGGATTGTGTGAGATTGGACTGTCGTAACAGTGTCCACACACTAATATAGGAGCTCAACACACCCTATGGATCCTTGTTCAACAATGATACTAGTGGTAATAAGGTAAGCTTGCTTTGTGAAATGAAACTCTTTATATAACTAATATAAGTATTATATAAATACTTGTATAAATATATATAAAATAATAATATATAATATGGACATCTCATAAACATCTATGTTATAAACTTAAATGTATTAAGTTCACATTTGATAAATTATTTACTAGAGGTCACAGTAAAGAATACTTCCTTGCCGGGCGGTGGTGGTGGCGCACGCCTTTAATCCCAGCACTCGGGAGGCAGAGGCAGACGGATCTCTGTGAGTTCGAGGCCAGCCTGGGCTACCAAGTGAGTTCCAGGAAAGGCGCAAAGTTACACAGAGAAACTCTGTCTCGAAAAACCCAAAAAAAAAAAAAAAAAAGAATACTTCCTTTAGGATTGTAGGAGCCAGAGGGGTCAAGGGCACCACAAGAACATGGCCCACAGAATCAACTAAGCAGGGCTCATGGGGGCTCACAGGGACTGAAGCAACAATCACAGAGCCTGAGCTAGGTCCTCTACATATACCTTATGGTCCTTTATGTCCAACCTTGATATGAGCGTTTGTGCCTAGTCTTATCATAGCTTGTTATGCCGTGTTCGGTTGATATCCCTGGGAGGCCTGCTCTTTTTTTTCTGAAGGGAAACAGAGAAGTGGATCTGGGGAAGAGGGAAGATGGGGGAGAAGGGACTGGGAGGAGAGGAGGGAGGAGAAAATATAGTCAGGATTTAATATATGAGAGAACAACAGCAAAAGAATACTTTCTTCAATAAACTGCTACATATACCTAAAAACAGATGAATTAACACCAAAACCAGTATTGGAGAATGGAAGCACTAATATACAATTCCTCATTCAACATTAACATTGCATTACTTCAAGGAGAGCTATAACTTCAAACTTGTAGGACTAAAGGAAAACACATCCATAACAAAAATGTTTCTCTGTGATTCCATTTACGCCATTTGGGGATCCAAACACGACACAGCAGAGTAGATGCAGAACTGGGCTGAATCAGAAACTCTCAGCTTGAAGCAGACAAGTCATGCTGAGGACAGGTGTACAACTGCATCTCTTAAGCCCAGCCAAGCACGTTGTCATGTTAGGCCCGCCTCGGCTGTCTGAGTCTAAATCTTAATGCTACATCTCCAAGAGTGACCTTCACATCTCATCATTTCTACCTCATCTACCATTTTGCATTGGCTTTCTTATTTTATTGCATGTGAATGATCAATAACTAATCCTATAATTTTAGAACTTAAATAAAGGCTTTCACCCCATAGGAAGAGCAAGATTAGTCGAGAAAAAAAAAACAACTAAAAATAAACATTGCAAACAAATTTTATGTATGCATGACCCTTGGACATGCCAAGTATATTTTCAAATCTTCTTTAATCCACCCAGTCAATCGTATTAAGCCAACACATTAGTCCTCCTGTCAGTGCCTGGTCAAGCCCAAAGAATCAAACTGCGTGATTCGGGCTAAAAGGAAAGTTTTCGTGCTGGAAAAACTGTCAACTGTGTCATGATTTTTTCCTCCCAGTTTATGGGAGCTCATTAAAGCAGCATCCATCTCCCTTAAAACCCACCCACAATTTACTGTCAAATACATCACCCTCAATTAAAGGTTATTCTTCCTAATAATGTTTCCCAACATACACTCCTTTTTTTTTCTTTTAAAAGAGTGAAGTGACTAGTAACTGTGAGAAAATAAGCTTGTTCATCACATTTTATCACTTTCCCTGCTATTTTTTTCCCTCTGAGACACCACAGCCTTTTTATGTCCATGCTGGCTGTGCATGTTTGTGACATCTATCACTGAGAGCCATACCTGCCAGGACAAAAACACAGAGGAGGGAGAGTCATTGCTGGCCAAATCCCTTTAGACTATGTCAGAATGAGTGATGGTGGCGGGAGCTTGCAGAAGAGCCACAGAACCTGTGGGATGCTAGGATGCTTTATCTAGATCAGAATCTGTGCAAATCTCCCATAATGGGTATTTTCTGTAACCATTTTTCATATTTAACATAAGTCACAATTTCATTTTTAGGGCTAAATCATTCAACATCCCAAGCTCCTCAACTAAGGACATTTTTTTTTTGGTGTTTTATTATCGGGTTTGATGGGCAAACAAATGATTTGGTGTTTACTTCTAAGGTCACTCAATGCCTTGAGACAAGATAATAACTTTACATGAAAGCAGTATAAAGAATGGAAAAAAATGTAAGTATTGTCTGGTCATTGCCAGTGGCTTTTCTCAGAAAGGAGAATTGTTGGGTTCTCTGTTACATTAATTTTAATTCTGTGAGGTTCTGCATGATTTTTTTCACTTCCCACTGTTGTTTAGTTGTTGTAGTTCTTTAAAATATATACACACACACACACACACACAGAGAGAGAGAGAGAGAGAGAGAGAGAGAGAGAGAGAGAGAGAGAGATATGAGGTGATCTATCCTGGTTACTGTTGCTTCTCATTCATCCTAATATGCCCTGTCCAGGTGCACATGAGTGGGGACGGTCACATGGGGGAAAACGTTTGGCCACAGTTTAACATTTAGAACTACTTCAATGCTGAGATGCTGGCATTATCTTCAAACACTATGTATTCATAGAGTCACATAAATATTCTCACAGGGTGTTCATCATTCATGCAATTTTCAATGAGCCCTATTGCTTAGGTGGCTTTTGAATAAGGCCCTTGGTGACCTATGAGTAGCATCTGGTGTGTATGAGTGGTCTTGATCTAAACATTTACAATACATAACAATTTTCAAGAACTTTGTTTTTGTTTTTTTGGTTTTTTTTTTTTTTGGTGTTTAACATCTGGAACCCTGGACAACTGAAAGTGGCTCAAGATCTGAACTGTTCTATTACCAGAACCTTCCACCCTTGGCGGTCCTAAGCTCCAATTCGGTTCCTTCTCCTTTGCTCCCATGTCTTTACCACAGCCCACCACATTGTGGTATATGCTCTCATATGGAGGTGTCTGCTTCTCACAAACTGTCTCCAAGACCAGCCGACACCTAGGTCCCAGTGCCCATGGTGGCTACCCATCACTGTTCAGAGCATCTGCCAACTTCACTTACCCCTTCAAGATGTTTGCTCCTCAACCTTACTGCCTCATTCCCACATATTACTGTCAGTTTTACCAGTTGTTGTGAGTACACAATTCCGTTAAATCTGAAAGTGAGTATAGCAGAAATCAAAGTTTGATTCTTGCCAAACGTATCCTGAAAGTCTTGGGAAAACCTCAAAACGGGAAATCATAACACCAAATAAAGATAACCAAACAAGCCCGTCAAATGGGTCACAGGCAATGCCACTATATTCAGCTAAGGAGACAATCTTAAACATCTAGAAAGGATCTCCATGAGGGTTGATTGCCAGTGCCTTTATATCTTGGCTCCATCCTCAAGAAATCATAGCTAGAAAGTGCAGGATCAGATGGTTCTCCAAACAAAAGGAAAAGTCTTTTTTTAATTATTTATTTTTATTTTATGTACATAGGTGTTTTGTCCGCACGTATGTCTGTGTGAGGGTGTCAGGTTCCCTGGAACTGGGCTTACAGACAGTTGTGAGCTGCCATGCAGGCGCTGGGAATTGAACCTGGGTCCACCGGAAGAGCAGTCAGTGCTCTCAACCGCTGAGCCATCTCTCCAGCCCCCTAAGTCTTTGTTTCTCATTAAAAGATTAGCAAGCTAAAAGTATAATTAAATGTCTATGAACACTCTTTTTTAAACTTTTCATAACTGACTTTTAAAACATAAACTAACAAATTCTTGATAAAAGAACTCCTTACAAGCTTTGTCTGGGTCCCTAACTTCCCCATTGTGCCCATTACTTTTCATCGCTACGATAAAACACTAAGGAGACGAACGTGGGGAGGAAGGGGCTGACTTGATTTGATTTACAGGTTACAGCCCATCATCCAGGGAGGCCGAGGCAGGCACGCGAGGGAGGGATCTGGAAGCAGAGACTAAAGCAGAGGCCACGGGGAAACTCCGCTTGCGGGCTTGCTCTCCATGCTTGTTCAGCTCATTTCCTTGTACAGCCAGGGGCCACCTGCCCAGAGACGGCAACATCCACAATGGCCTGGGCCTTCCTCCATCAACAATAAATCAAGAAAACTCCACACAGTCGCGCCCACAGGCCAATCTGGTGGAGGAAATTCAGAACCTCAGTTCTTTCTTCTCATGGGCCTTGAAGTTTGTGTTAAGTCGACAAGAGCTAACCCACATACTCACTAAGTGCTATTTAAAGAAACCCCAAGCCAAAAAAGGGACGTGACAGCTCCTTGGTGCTAACGCACTGATAAAAGCCATGAGCTACCTATGGTCGTGATTCACCTAGTAAAAGACACTGAGCGGTGAAGACAAGGACTATGGATTCGGGTCCCTCAATGTCACTCCTGAGGCCAGGGGCACACATTTCATTCTAGGGTTGACCACACCCAACAGCTTACTTCCTTTTTGCTTAAGTACCTACAAGTTGAGTTTCTAACACATCTAACAATAATATAAGTACTTATATATAATAGTATACTAAAATTTTGGCCATCTCCTTGTGTGGCTTTGAGGACAGAAGAGTGAATAAACAAGACCATAGCCCAGACCTTTCTAAGACTTACAGCCTAGCTCCCCAGTGACTGGAAGGGGACTACAAATGGGAATTTTGTATTTGCATCACAGTAACATTTGTATTATAATTCATTCACGATGCATTAATAATGTCTGACAGATCCCGCATTGGCATTAAAGGTTAGAGTACTTCCAAGCCATAACCCTTCAATGAAATGCCAGTGGGAATATGCCCTCCAAGTGATACTCCTTTGTCATTGTCAGTGAGAATTTGAAAGCGAAGCTCTGGTCTCACTAAGCAAAGCCATTTCTTCTGAGAGCTGCTGACTCACGCCAGGTGTTTACCTTGTGGGTCACAGTGCTTAGAAATGTCTCATGAATGGTGTGCTCCCAATAATGACACGGGTTCAGGTGAGAAGTATTACTTTATTCATAAACTAGACCAGAAGTTTGATTTGTCCCTAAAACCTTCTGCTCATTTGCATTGCAGAATCCATTCTCGAGCAGAGAGGAGGGTGAATGTTTTCCCCGTGCTAATGATCCAGGAATGGAGCACTCCCTGGGAAGCCCTCAGGAAAGGTCTTGTACAAATCAATATTGCCAGTCAAGTGTTTCTTCCACTGGGGATATCAAGGCCAAAACTCACTGGGCAGGAAAATTCAGGACTGGACCCCAGTATCTTTAATTTTGATGAAGGTTTTGTTGGAAGTCATTTACAATAAAAGGCAAAATGAATTCTAATCTTCAAGCAAAAAAAAAAAAAAAAAGAAGAAAAAATTTTAAGACGTAGTTATTAAATGGCCCAGGAGAAATAAACTCACATCAAACGAAGCTGAGTCTGTTATTTCTGAAAAGCCTTTTCTTCCTCTGTTCCTTAAAGAGCAATCACACTGATCTAGAGGGAATTTTATTTTTATCCTTTCTGGCTTAACTTCTGTTTATTGCAAAGGAGGTTAATATCTTCCCTAAACTTGGGTTTCGTAACACAGCATTAGGACCTGACAACTAACATCTTATTGAAATACCTGGGATGAAACAAAACATCATTGGCTTGTACTCGCTCCTATAAACCTCAGTTTTCAAAAGCTCTCCATGTCAATTACCTCCCATAACAAAGCAGGTCACACTGGCCTCCTGATGATGCTGAGAGGGTCATATCATCAGTCAGGGCCTTGCTTAGACTTCACAGTCAAATCTAATTTCTTGTAGTTACTCCTGAGAGTTAGGCTGCCTTAATCAATTGAATTCCGGAAGAAAATGAGGACCTCAGAAGTAAACCTGAATTTATTAAAAACAACCTTGCAATCAAAATTTCCCCCAGCTACAGGGCTTGCTAATGCCATTCACTTAATACGTGCTACTCAGCAGTTTTAAGGATGTATTTTCTAGACGATACTGAGGTCTCTTCCCATTAGAGGAAAAATGTTGAATGGAATGCAATTCATACAATATTAATCTCTTGCTCTACTTTACAGCTTAGTAATAAAGTTATTTATGCTGCCAGAGGCATTTCATGACATTAACGGTGGAAAGAGAGCAGTAGACAGGTGGACTGAGTCTGTGACGGTGACAAAGGCTTCCTAACAGCATCTCTCTGCAAGGCTGCAGAACAGGGTCGTGAGCAAGAGGAATGACCCTGGAACGAATCCTTCATACGATACACAGAAGAGTAATTGATGCCTAAATCAATCTCTGTCCTATCTCCTGGAACAAATGAATAGCAGAAATTGTCAATTAGATGAACATAGTCTAGATGTAGGTCAACTAGCTGCCAATCACAAAATCTATCTCTTTTCCAGATCAAATACATCCTTTCAGATCTAATTATGTATTCTGTATCTAACTCTCCACATATTAGCACAAGCTATACTCTCAACCATACTATGTTTATTCATATAGACTTATTTTTATCTGATTATGCAATTTTATAAACCTTTATCTGTTCTATTTTATTTTTTCCTACATCCAATACCAACTAGAAAATGGTAATGCCATCTTGCCCAGGGGTTTGCTGTCTCCCACAGCATCCGCTACAATGGTAAATACGAGACAGACACACACAAAGTGTCTGTAAATAAAGGAATACAGAGCTAACATTTCGTCTGATGGAAGGTTATAATACTGTCATTTTCCATGATCAGATGTAGACCGTTCAAAAAGAAGGGAGTCATGCCATAAATAATTCAGAACAGAAGACCTGAAAGTCATTTATATTTTACTTTGAAATGCATTGAGGCTGGCCACATCTTTATAGAAATGTGCAAATACAAAAACAGTCAACAAACGACGATCTGTGTGTTGTGGTAAGCACAAAGATGAGAAGGGTATGAGAACATTTGTGGTTGTGTCTGATCAGTTTTCCTCCCCAGCCAGTCCTTAGAGCATCTTACATCCTCCTGTGTGATGGTCTGCCCTGTCTGGTGAACTCCAACGGAAAGCAAACTCACACATCACTCCAGGCTTTTCCATCTGATTTCTCTGTTATTGTGTGCAACCTAAAGGCTGGCACCTCAATAACTCTTAGACAACCTGCTCTCTTGCCTGCAGCTTTGAATTTCAGACCATGTTATGGAAAAACAGAAACAGAACATTCCAGAGCCGGTAGACACTTAGCATGCTCCTAAGGATTTCTAGATACCCGCATTCCCTGAGCATCAAATATGTGTCCTGTGGTCTACCTATAGTTTCTAATCAATTCATTTATAATATTTATCAATTCATTTATCAGAATTTCTGTTGTTTGTATGCTAGCTACTACCAGAAATGCCCTGAAAGTATGAATGCTTTCTCCAGTTGTCCTGGAAGCAGTGGAAATGCCCAGTCCTACTTCTCAAGACAGCCCACTGTATATTTTTCCTGGAATTATATCACTTTACTAAGCTTTCTAAACCAGTGGTTCTCAACCTACAGGTCTTGGCCCCTTTGGCCGTTGAAATGGCCCTTTCACAGAGGTTTCTTAAGACCATCCAAAAACACAAATATTTACATTATGATTCATAACAGTAGCAAAATTACAGTGATGAAGTAGCAACGGAATGTGGTTGGAGGTCACCACAACATGAGGAACTATATTAAAGAGTCACAGCACTAGGAAGGTTGAGAACCACTGTTCTAAACTCTGAGAGCTTTCAAAATCAAGATCTGCCTACCAGTCAAAGGGTAAGCTCTCAGGTTCAACAGCTCCCATAAACATCTCAGTCTACTCCTTATTTTAATTTTCAGACCTCTAACCTGCAAAGTCATAATCTAATCGATGTCTCAAAGGATTTTGATGAAGTTGTAATATAATAATCAAATCCTAGCACTCAGCAGAATGTCGCTATAACATAAATCTTGTCTACCTCCTTAGATTTTTCTCTGTCTCTCACCTGCCAGACAGCCCTGACTGCTGGGAGGCCTCCTTGGCCACTCCAGGCTGCTGAACTAGAAAAATCTAAGCCAACACTGAAGGTGTAGGAGAGTGCAAGGGAGCTAACGCCCTGTGGAAGAAGCTATGATCCCTGCTAAAAAGATAGGAGAGAGCCAGGCAGATGAAACACCCTCCATTTGAGCCTCTGCAGTCCCCCCTGTCACCCATCAGCAGTCCCAGAACCTGCTCCCTGGCCAACTGTGTCCCCGTCACAGCTCCCAGGGCCCAGGATGAAATATTTCACGTCCTGTTAATGCCCACGAGCCTCCACACGCTTTCTCCCCTTTCTCATCCACTTTTTTCAATTTGTACCTCCCAAATAAAACCCTGGCATAAGAGTTCCTGTTTGCTTTATTTTCCATATCCCATGGAACCCAGTTAAACCAAAGATCAGGGCTGTTTTTTCTTAAACTAGCTGGATCGGGTCTCCGGTACTTGAAACATTCCATGTGACCCAGTCAAATCAAAGATCAGTGCTATTATTTCTTGAACTAGCTTGATCGGATCTCTGGAGCTTGAAACCAAGAAATCAGAAAAGAGCAAAGAGGCCGAGTATCTATGTTAACGCCATACTACATCAAAAGACAGGTGGGCTACTCAGCCACTCGGCACTGAGCCTGAGAGGCTTTTAGAAGGTAAGGAAGGTGTGACAGTGGTAGTAAAGTAATGGGGCTCCTTTTCTTTTTCTTCTTCTTCGTCTGGCTGTGGAGGTGATGGAAGAGTGTTAAGAATTGAGTTAGGTGCTCTGAGCATCATGAGCACCCTACAGCAGAACTACATTCACAGCTCATGAAGGCAACTTTAAACAATAACACTAAATGCCTCTTAAAGTCACTTGCTAATAAATGGAATGATGGGCTTTTCAAATATGTATATGAAGATTTTTCAGATGAATATCATCAAGAATCAACTATTTTTAAAAGCCAAACTTTTTTTTTCTCTTCTCCTGAACCAACCAAGAAACTTTGAGGGCTGTTCATCTGTGTCTAGCTCATACACTGATGTTGAAAGTCTTGTTCTGTTAGAAATTCTTGGAAGGTTAATTGTTTACATAGAGGGTACCTACACCTTTTATTAGCTAAGTGGAGTTGAGAAAATTATTTAACCTTTCTGTGACTTTGATTTCTCTTCTTTAAAATATAGTATCTACTTCAAAGATTCAAAAATGAAGAAAAAGAATATAAAGACGTCCGTCTATGAGGATCACTCAACTGAAAAGAAATCTTAATCTAGAATTTGCCTTGTTATCCAATACCAACATGTTAGGCCTGCTCTCCAGTGCCCTGGATCGTCTCATTTGTATCATTTCTCTTCCCCCTCAACCAGCTGTTTTGTTCATTACCAATCATGAAGCAAAGATTTTAAAATGTAGCCAGACTCTCCACTCGTCTAGATCCTTAAAAACCAAACTCACTTCAGCAAGCTATCATTGGAGCCCCAAAACAAAAGAAGAGGATCCAATCTACCCAGGCTTCCGGTAAAGATGGGCTGCAATAACATGTCCTCTTGATGAAAGTATGCCTCGCTGCTGGGACCACGTAGATCCCTTAAATAGTGACGTTCCACTAATTTGGTGCACTGTACGTATGCCAGCCACTAAACTCACCATTTATAAAATGGCCCTCATAGGATCTTTGCATAGAATATCTGCATTGCTGTAAGAAAATATCTGATGTTGTTATCTTTCTAGAAAGGCAATTCTTTTTCCTCACAGTCCTCAACTAATGGTATTTTTTTCATTTGTTTCTACCAGGGCATTCTGGGAAAGATAATAAACTATCATTCAGTCTCAGTACTCAGTATTTTCATGAGGGAATTAGAGTTGTATAAAAACCAATATCTTTGTCAGCCTTACTTAGTTGCCTGTAGTTCTCTGTCTAGGGTTGAGGCCTCATGAGACGTCTCCCTTTCACGTCTATCAGCATCATCATGGTTGGGACTTCACAAGTGAAGCTTCTCTCACATTTCTAGAAGGCGAAATGTCACAGCAAACTCCTTGCTCCTCTGGTTCTCACAGTATTTCTGCCCACTTCTGAAACTGGGAGGAAATGGCTTTCTCCAGTTGGTTATCTAAAACCATAAACATATCAATGACATTACACGAACTGGGCAGATTGTGTATATATTTAGGACTAACTCTCTCTCTCTCTCTCTCTCTCTCTCTCTCTCTCTCTCTCTCTCTCTCTCTCTCTCTAATCAACAATTAAAGAAAAAGAAGCCATGAATTTGAGAGAGAAAAAGGATGTAGGCACATGAGAAGGGTTGGTGGGAGGAAAAGGAAGAAAGGAAAATTATGCAATTATAATTTCCAAAATATTACTTTAAAAGCCAGAACAAAAATGATAATTTATGAAGTATGGCAAAAAATTAAACTTGCTGGGCAGTGGTGGTGCATGCCTTTAATCCCAGTACTCAGGAAGCAGAGGCAGATGGATCTCTGAGTTTGAGGCCAGCCTGGTCTACATAGTGAGTTCCAAGACAGTCAGGGCTACACAGAAAAACCCTGTCTCAAAAAACAAAAACCCAAAAAACTTAAACTGACTCTCAGACTCTATTTTTTCTTTGAGTGTGATATTCATACCACAGATGTACATACAACCACATAGCTAGCTGTGTTCCTTGCCGTTTTCCGAACAGTAACATGCCTATTGCGTCGTTCAGCAGAGGTTGCAAACACAAAACCATTTCCTGATTTCAGAAGACCATGGAAACATTAGGCAATTCCTATACTACAAATACCATCTCCAGCTATAGTGAAATTAAGCCATTCAGTAATTTTGGCCATTTGGACCCGCTGGCTGGTTCTGTCTTATCTGAACCACTCTCAGTCTAGTGGCTGTAGTATTCGTGGCCAATTTAAAGCTCCACTATTTCCCCAGGCGATATCTAGAACACTAGCTTCCACAATGTCTGTCACAGCAGGAATTTCAGCCCCAGTAGCTAACCCAGTATTCCTTGTCTTCTTAGGGCACTGCATAAAATCTGAAGATTGCTTTATTGCCCTTAACTCCAGTGTTCTCTGACAGCACCATAGAGTAGCTTCCAGTGCCTCAGCAGACTTCATAATAACATACCCCCTACTCCAGGACATCTCTTTCCATATGCTATGAACTGTTTGGCCAATTCAGTTTATGTTGTTCCACCTCCAGCTCTAGAATACTTAGATCTTATGAGAACCTTGAAGGTAGTAACAGCATCATCTACTGACCTTTCTATAGTATCCGTCCAATTATGTAGGACTTTGATGTACTGTACTAGAAATGACATTTTTTTTTTTTTGCTTGCTTGAAAACAACCACCTGCATGTCTCCAACATCTGAGAAATCAGCACTTTCTCAATGTCCTATGTCTTCCAGGATATAAGCAATCAGTTTAGGAAGAGCCACAGCACCAGATGGTCTGGGCACTAGGGATCTGAAGAGCTAGTGCAGCAGGGACTTTGTCCACTAAGTCATCTTAGCCCTAGCCCCAGGACTATCATTTTAACTGGTGTGTTTTTTCCTAATCCATCATTGTTTGATTATGGCGTCTCTAAAACTACCAATGAGATCCCATTCAGCACATGGACTATAATTCCTTCCAGTTGTCCCTTCCGATACCCTTCCTTTCAATTTTGTCCTGTTCTCAGAGTTTTTAACGAACCGAAGTAGGCTCCCTGCCACCAACCCATTCACCATTCACAGTCCTTCTAAAGACGCTCTCACATCAAATCACCCTTCTTCTCAGAAACCTTCAGTGACTGTGCTTACTAGAGAGACTTGCTCATTTCCCAGGCTGGGTTCCACACTTTCCCGGCTAAAATCCCCTATACTCCAGACAACGACACTCGGTCTCACTGAAATAGACCGTCTTCACTTCCTTGCACAATTCCTTGGGATGCTTGCTTTCTTACCTCCCTCTCTTTCCTCCCTTATGTTCCAGCTTACACCTTCCAGACCACTTCGTACTTGCTTCCTCCACTGTCGCTCACAACAAATGGAGGCGATCAGTCTCTTGTTCTCTTGCAGTGACTCCTCTGTTCATTTAGAACCTTCAGAGGGACTTCGGCTTAGCCTCAGATAGCCCTTTTTCCCACAGAGCACGCTTGAGTGCAGAAGGGGAGAGACACAATATGAACAGGTGTGTGGAAGGAATGCACGTTCCGTTTGTATGCTAGGACATGGAAGGGAAGACTAGAAAATCTGACTCCTTGTTACTCACTCAATTACATTTTATAACACAAGTCTTGGGAAATCTCCCACGGGACTATGAACTGTCTGGAGCAGAGCGATGAGGAATGTACGTTGCCTTGGGCTCTTCAAATGAAATCAAAGAAGGGAGTAAAACTTGCTGTAGGGAACCATATAGTAGAAAGATCAGCTTAAATACCTTTTAGAGTTCTAATCTTATGGAATAGTGGAGTAAATGGACCGCATAATCTCCTTTGGAAATTGTGACTATTTGTTAAATCTTTGACTCTACCTACCTTTCTCCTTCCTTTTGATGTGGAACTTTGTTGGAAGTTTCGGGCATATTCGTATGCCAGCAATATTTGTAATTTTGTGTGTGGCCTACTTGCTTTTGTCATTGTGTGGTTTGGTTAAAAAAAAAAAAGGCCTATCTTTGGATTATCTTAATATTCATTAGAGTGCTTCCATGTGCCCTCTCCTACAAAACTGTTCCCCAGGGTTCTAACAGGCAATACTAGAAAGTGTGTTTATCTCAGTTGTAGTGAGAGTATATTTTTATGTGCAGTAAAAAGTGACCATTTGCCTATGACATGACATGAATGATGAAAGTTGAAACAAATACACAAAACAAATACATTGTGCCGTGGAGACGGCTAACTGTCCTCAGATCCTTGTGTTTTGTTTCATCGTGGTTGAGGATGGCTTCTTAGCTGTGTAGCCAAGAACGCAATTCCCGCTGTCTTCAACTACATGAAAATGTAGAACTCAGGCTGTTGCAGGAGAATGTGTAGGAGCTGGTGTGCTGATTGACAGGGTGGGTTTTTGAAATGCTGACAGTATGCTCTTCTCCACTCACGGGTGTGAGCTTCAGTGTGCTCACAGCCCAGACTCTGCTGCTCGGAAATCTGATGCAAATACTTTCTGTGGAGCTCACAAGAGCTTTGTGACCTTTCAGTCCCCATCTGCAGTGTACCAATAGATGACGATGACAACCAGACATGGATGTATTGTAATAAAATGCATTTGTAAAAATAGCGGGCAGATTGGGTATAGGGGTGCGTCCTTTTCTCATCCTTTACCATATAAATTATGGAAGAAGTTAGTGTCTGAATGGCAACATAAAGCAGAGATGCCCGCAAACCAAACCACTTGCCTTAAAACTACTTATGAAAAAGAAAGACAAACTTCGTTTTCTTTTGGTCACTGTGTTTTGGGGACACTTTTCAAAGTTGGACTTTCTGTCTAGCTAGTGCACATGAGCAGATTGTTTACCCCTCTTAAGTTCATGGTTGAGAACAGGAAGCATCAGGCTTGCACCATTTGAGGCTAGCACTTCGCTGAATCTTACTTCACTCCAGAAGGCTCTGCTACCCCTTCCCTTTTGATTAAGGAAGATAGATCTCTTTTCCCGGTAGCTATCTGTCTCTGACTTGCCCTTTATTGAATCTTTTGCTGAGGCTGACACACCTTGAGTCACCTGGGTACACGGTGGCACCTAGATGTACTGTGAAAGCGGAGTAGAATTTCGTGAAGGTTGAACTCTTCTGTCTTACATCACTTCCCCCTCCTTTTCTGTGCCCTAGTCTTGAAACACTTTTTTAGCTGCAAATCAAAGTGTTCATTTGTCATAATGTCATGATATGTTCTCCCACATTTTTGCTCTGTTTGTTCCAACCATTAATTATGTGACCTTTAAAGAGCTGGACAATATAGAAATTGAAGAGTTATGCATGCTGCAACTACCATGGCTGCTACCTATGGTATATTTTGGAACAAGCTTGACTTGGACTTGAACATAGGCTAAGTAGACCCTTCAAAATTCTATGAATAGGATTCAGAAACTGCAGAATGAGAGATGGCTTCAATCATTGATTTTGCCTGAACATGGGGGGGGGGGAGACTGTCATGAAAAAAGCAATGTTCTAGTTTGATATGAGGGTATAACAAATGTTTTGAGGCATGGAGAAGAAAGTGAAGACATTCTATGATGAAAGAAAATCTTGAAGCCACTAATGTGTACGTGGCTGTGGTATTATGGAATCATGTAAACTTTTGAGCTCCATTTTCCTTGTTTATGAATTTGGGAGGTTTTTCATAATTCTAGAAAAAGGAGTATGTGGAAGAGAATCAATTTTCATATTCTTGAATTCTTTAGAGGAAATGGTACTAAAATCTATAACACATAACACATCAAAATTTTGTCATTTTTACAATGTATTTGATTTTATTTGTTACAGTATGACAATATTTCTTCTAGAACTTTCCCAGAAGAGTTATAGGATATTAGGTATCACATGTATTAGGTATTAATATTTGTTTTTCTATCTGAACTTCCTATTCACAAGGAAACACTTTTGAAAACATCATAGTTATTCTAGATTAAATGACAATGTAACTGATTCAACTTTCCTCAGTTGTTTTTGGATGTTTCTGACCTTGTTTCTTTTTTTTAGTTTTTATTTTCCTCAATGAGTTAATTTTCAATTTCAGCCAAAGTGAAGTTGATCATCTCAAAGCCAGACTGCCTACATAATATTCAGGTACTTCTCTGTGCTGTTACTAAATGAAGCACTATTGAACGTTAACAAAACAAACATCTCTGTTGCAGACACAAGTAGTTCAGAGGATCTGTTAATAACACAGCCACAGCATCTCATGTATTGTTGCTTCTTATGCTAAAAATGCAGCAGAATAAAGGTAAACTGCTCACAAGAAATCTGCTTACATGGCCACATGGAAATGCGAAACCTTTACTAATAATTCTGGATGCCTTGGATTTCATATGGTGAGTGCTGTAACCTCTCATTAGGGATCTTGTTGATCAAAATGTACAGAATTAAAATCAAGGTTCAGATTGTATTCTGATGTTCATTCTTACGGAGGAAATGAAAATCCACTTATATGAACATAGTCAGGAATGAATCCACCATCATTTTGAAGGTTGTATTTGTAGGCTTATTTCTCAAGAGTAACTATAATTCTATAATTCAGTAGTGGCAACTATAACAGGTAAACTCAAGTTATAAGAAACATCTTGAGCCGGGCGTTGGTGGCGCACGCCTTTAATCCCAGCACTCGGGAGGCAGAGGCAGGCGGATCTCTGTGAGTTTGAGGCCAGCCTGGGCTACCAAGTGAGCTCCAGGAAAGGCACAAAGCTACACAGAGAAACCCTGTCTCGAAAAACCAAAAAAAAAGAAAAAAAAGAAAAAAAAAAGAAACATCTTGGCTCTTCCTGACTTTACATCAGATAAAACGGATTTTGACTTTCACCCCTCAAGGCTTCCAGGGAATGAAACTTCTTCATCAGTACTGAGGCTATTGGTTCTCCCTGGATCATGTCAGTATTCAGAAATCACGTGTGTGGGATCAGGAGAAAGGCTTCTCATTGCTGGGTTGTCACAGTCTCAGCTGATGGATAGCATGATTCTGCTTCAAAATCTGTGATTCCGTAGCATTCAGCATCTCTGCTCCCTAGTGCATGGAGATATATAAGCTTGTGGCAAAGACACTTCAGGTGTCTCCCCTGTGTGTCTACTGAGGAGTCATCATCCCTCAGGGGTCTTGACACACATTCCCTGGGAGCTGCATGATGATGTACTTACCTACCAGACAAAAGGCTAGCTTCAGAGGACAGGGGAACTTAAGCCATTCTGCACTCTGCTTGCCAGGCCCTGTTCCCTGGCATGGACTGACTGATTTTCTCCTGGACAATGGACTATCTAATCAAGTTACATGTGCCGGGCTGAATCTGCCCAGAGGAGTGCCCTTCCGCTGGCTGCGGAGACAGATGAGCTGCATGGTTTGGATGTCCAGAGGCGTTGCTGACAAGCGTTTAGATCGCTTACCTTACCTTCAGCACATGATTTGAGAAGGGCATTTCCTCTCTCTCTCTCTCTCTCTCTCTCTCTCTCTCTCTCTCTCTCCTTCAAGATGTTTTTATTTTCCTTTACTATGACTCCCAGAAAAGGGTCCTTTTGAGTTTTACGACCCTACAAGGAGTGCCAAGGGCTTTGGCTCTGAGTGATTTTGCTTTGCCTGGCCAAGATCATACTCATTGAAATAATGACTAGGACCTAGCCACCAGCTTGGATGAGGATATAAATAAAACCAATACAAGCTCGGCAAGACCAGTCAGTATGTCTTCCTTCTTAAGAGTTTGGGGGTGGGCTTTTTGCTTTTACCCCGGACTCCTTGGTTTGCAGTTTACTTGGTGTTGGGGGGCAGGCAGATATGAACTAGTTATGGCTGAGAACACTCTGCTTTTCTCACCTTGGCACACAGGCCGCGATGACTCCTGATGGGCGGAATTCTTGCCAGCATTTTCCATATTCAGGTCCTTGGATGTGGTGAGTGGAGCAGTCCCTCACAGGCTGCTCCTGCCAGCTGAGCCTGCACACCTCCCAGCTGGATGGCCCAGGACCAAAAGTGGTGCTCGGCCAGTGCAGGTGTCTGCATGGGAAATGTTCTAGTAGCTGCTGAGCTTCCAGCAAATATAACTGGTGCTTTGAGAGAGTGTATAATATAATATAACATAATATAATATAATATAATATATTATATTATATTATATTTAATATAATATAATAATATAACATTAATATAGCATAACATAACATAACATCATAACATAACATAACATCATAACATAACATATGAGGTAGAGGCTGTAAGGGTATGAACACTGAGTTATCTTGGGTGCTCTGGCCATACCTCACCTGTCTCTATTTTTGCCTCCTAGCTCATGCTCACACTCAGTTGGTCTCATTCCTCTCTTTTGAGAAGTCAGGTTACAGTTCCCAAACATGAGCTCTCTCCACTTCCTTCTGTAGCATGGCCATACTTCCCACCAGAGCTCTCCCTGTTTTTGCATTAAAATTACGAACAGATCCCTCAGGTGATTTCTTTCTTAATGAGTGGGCAGGGGAAGCCTTTGAGACTGAGAGAGATACAAAAAGGCAGAGCTTCTTTCTGTCCACCCCGAAACCACTAGCAGCAAAGAGTTCTACTGAAGCTCTCACAAGACGGTTCTACCACACCAGTCAGCGCGGGAGGATGTGTGGGGCTCCTTCTCTGGCTCCAGACTGCAGAGTTTCTCTTCTAGATTATAATTTTCAGAGCGCCACATTCTGTGTCTATGGCACTCGCTCTGAAGCATACGTTCTCTCTTTCCCTTGAAGCCCTGCTGCAGGGTAGTCCCACCCTTCCCAACCATGATGCCTAGGAAGCAATGTTAGGGTCTGGTGTTTCTTCTATGAATCTAAACCAGTATTTCTAGACTCTCTGTGTAAAGTCTCTGTTGTGTTCTCATGCATTCCTGTGGGAATGGCTTTGTGACCTCCCCATCCTTGCTAATTTGATTTCATTATCACAGGACAAAGTCTGAAGGCTTTCACGGCTCTTTGCAGGCACGCATCAGATGTTTCATTTACAACGTGTGCAGATCCAAGAAAGTGTGCAGCATTTGGAATGCCATCTTCCACCCCTTTCTCCAACTTTTCACAACAACCTTTGGTGTCGCCTACGTACAGATCTTGTACATACTTTGTTTAATTTATCTCTGATGATTTGAGACATCTGTCCTAGAAGTTGACTGTTGTGGGAGGTGATGGCATCCAGAATTCATCTTTTGTTCTAACAGCAAGTCCTTCACATTGGTGGCAGTGGAGGACAGGTGCTAATGGGCAGGAGACACTTCGCAACTGGAAGCATTTCCAATTGAAAGTTAATTTCCTGCCCCAGCAGGGGGAAAAGTCTCCATGCGACCTCACTCAGCTACAACTGATAGGAAAGCCAGTGAGTACAGAGACAAGGACAATTTGAAGGTGCCCAGGTTTCCCTCCTGTCAGTGGTGAAGCTGCTGACCAAGACAATGAGGTCCCCGGGGCCGAACTCAGCTGTTTCATGGATGTGACCCAGTCTACAGTTATACATAGCCACCGCTTAAAAAATCTATCTGATTTATCACAGTAATAGACACTATGAAAATGTTTCCCTGGGGGTGCTTCTTTTAGCAGAATCCCCACCTTCAGTTTGAATCTGCAATGGTGTTTATGCAATTATAAATACTTGAAGGAAGCCTAGCGAGTGTAGACAGCAATGTCTTATCAGCACAGTTTTGCCTACATGGACAAAATTGTCTTTATAACACTTTGGGGAACTCTCACTACCTAGCTGATCTTCAGGCTTTGCACACAAAAATATTGATGATGAAGAAGAAAGTAGCTTTCTGAAACATTAAAATCATATTATTTCTCTTGCTAAATCCCCTGATGGGCATTTTATGGGTCTCCTTAATTTGAAAAAGAGTTTTTTTTTCAAGATTCCTGTGATAATTAAATAATAAATATAACATGCATACTTACATAACATTTCTATTTGTGGTACCAATCTATTGCATATCAATCATATTAGATAAGGAATGACTAGGTGTTATCTAATTGGGAAACAAATTCAAGCAAAAGTCAAAGCGCGCTCTAGGATGGCATGTGGAGAACTGGTCATCCTTTCTTCCTTCTCTTTCTTCCTTCCCATCCTCTTCTTCCCTTTTTGGCTCTGTTCTTGTGGAAAATGCTCATAAGCCACAATATTAAATAACTGCCAGTCAACAACAGTAGCTGTCTGCTCTTCTCGGGAAAAGACATTCTAATTCTGTAACCTTCAGTCTGTGCAAGGCAAGTATTATTTCCACCCAATAAATAAATCGATGCTCACAGTGTGTAGTAACCTTTCCCAAGGTCATGCAGACTAATGCAGGGGTGGGGGGATGGGCGGTGAGATGAAAGATTTCCGAACCAAATTTCTCTCCCTCTTTCACATGCTTTCTATACTACCCATGATGCCACAGCCTTGGGACTTCAAGGGTGGGACTGCTACATGGGACAACTCTAAGACTGAGGCTTCCAGCTCTACCATGAGGACCACTGGGGTTATGTCTCAGTAGTCAGAGAAAGCCTGTCGAACCCTAGCAGTTTCCAGTCTGAGAGTAGCCCAAGTCAGCCATTCCAGAGACCAGTGCAGATCTCTTCAGCTGTCTGTGCTGCCACAGATACTGTGTAGAACTCCTTAGTGCCAACTTCCCCAGAGCGGTCTTGGTAAAGACGAGAGAGTGGAGTGCAAAACCCAAATGACTAGCGATTTGCTGAACGAAGCTAGGTTGTTCCAAAGAAGCATTTTACTGGCTCTGTTTGAGTTTCGAACATTCTGGATACTTAAACCAGAAAAGGAAATGCAAGCATGAAATAATAGAATCAGCTTCCACTGTCCAGTCTACAGTGCCCCCAGACAATCAGTAGGGTGGGGCTCCTGACATCACAGGAGATATGAGAAACCTATGCCTTACATTTATTTACACATCCAAGTTGGATGAGATTCTGTGAACTCATCAAACTTTTATCGTTTGATTTTTATCACTATGAGCTACAGAAGGATGAAGAATCAAGAATCACCCTCTTCACAAAGTCATGTTCAACTCAAGTGTTTTCTAAGTCCATGAAACACTCAAACATTTCTTAGGGCTCCTAACAATGTTTATGTAGTTTAGAGGAATTTGAGTGATCAATTGCTTCCATCCACCGAGCCTCTACATTGTTTCTACTTAAAGGGGACCTTTAAGTCAATGTTTTATTTTGATTTGGTTGTCAACATGGGGGGGGGGGGGGAAGCTCAAATGAGAGATACAATACAACCTGAAAATTAAATGTTATCAGGAAAAAAAATGTATTCCTACACATGTGGTATTTGCTGATAATCAGGATTTCCAAGTTGTAAAAACAAAGAGGGCAAATCATCTTCGCTGTGAACTTCCAAGGGAATTACCTTTATCCTGACAAATGGTCCAGATGTTTTTCTTCCAGAGAAATTTCCATATCATGCAAATCCTGATTTACATGCACATAACTCAGCCAGGCAGAGTAAGGTATTCCTCTGACTTACAGAACATGACTTTAAAATTACTTGACTTGATTTAAAATGAAGCTAAGCAGAAAAAGTGGAACCATGGGTTTCCCTTTTCTTTTTCTAACCTTGAACCTGTCTGTTGACACTAAATCATATTAAAAACAAGTATTGCTAAGTGACTAAGAAAGCAGGAAAGAACCAAGACCTAAGTTTACAGAGCAAATCATTAAATACTTGTGAAATGTTTCAGTATAAAAATTAGTAATACCATATACATAATTCTTTTAGTTTTTAAAAAATTTATTCTATGTGTATGGGAGTTTTGCCTGCATGCATGTCTGTGTATCATGTGTACTCAGAGGCCAGAAGAGGGTGTTGGATACTCTGAGACTGGAGTTATAGACAGTTGTGAGCTGGCATGTGGGTACTGGAAATCTCTTAACCACTGAGTCATCTCTCCAGCCCCCAAATAATCCCTTAAAGATATATACCTTGAGGGACAGATCTTGTTTCCATAAAAGAACGCAAGTAGCTGTCTACCACATACGCATCTTGCCTCAAGATGCTAATGTCCTATGTTTGAAATTCAGTGAATGATAACTCAGTATGTACTGTTGGCTTCATGTTAGGCACTCAAAATATAAAGAGACGCCATGACATTTTGTGAAGACTCCAGTCTCTATTGGAAACAGATGAATCTGGCATCCACAAAAGTAGACAGAGGCCTGTGGAGGTGGTGATAGTGATGGTGCATGAACGACTTGGAGACAAGTCAAGAAGAGTCAACAGAATCCGTTACCACACTGGATGTTGGTGAACAAGGAATTTGGTTTCCAGTTTGGGGATCAGGCAACGCCACTGGAGGAGATGAAGAAATGTCAAGTCTGAGGCCCGTTGGGAATAGGATTTTATTTATTTATTTGTTTATTTATTTATTTATTGTTTTGTTTTTTCAAGACAGGCAAGTACGTCTGGAAGGCTGTGGTGCAAGGCCATTTTGGGTGGCTATAAGCAAGGTCTTTGGAACCAAAGAGAGCATACAGCTCTTCTTGAAATTGAAGGTTGTTTATGCCCGAGATGAAACTGAGTTCTACTTGGACAAGAGATGTACTTATGTGTATAAAGCAAAAAAACACCAAGTGACTCCTGGAGGCAAAGGAAACAAAACCAGAGAGATCTTGGGGCAAAAGTAACTCAGGCCCATGGAAACAGCGACATGGTTCATGGTTCGTACCCAATTGCAAAGCAACCTTCCTGCAAAGGTCATTGGACACAGAATCCGTGTGATGCTGTACCCTTCCTGGATTTAAACTAATGAAAAACAAATAAATAAAAGCGAGGGAGGAGAAATGTCCAGGTCAGAGCAGTAGCACACGGGGGAGTGCACAGAGAGCTAACTGCAGTGTGTATGCTGTCAAAGATGACTGTATTCCGAGGCCAGTTTTAGAGGCCCCTTGGCTGGTTTCCCAAATGGATATCTGAAATTCCACTAACTGTAAGTGCCAGCGGGGCACAAATGGCTCCAGTGGTGAAGCCTCTTTCAGTTCAGGCCTCGGGTTTCAAATTACCCCCACAGCACAGGCCAGCTCATCTCCTGACTGATCTCTTCCATCTATTCTGATTATTAAAAACATAGGCCGAGTTAAAGAAGCCATATACAGCACACCCACTGAGCAGACCCAACCCCTCCTCCCTGCTTGGGTTCTACATTTGGTTCTTGCATTTGCACCTGTGGGTGTGGAGGGAGTCATCGACCACCTCAGCGTCACTATCTGTAAAATTATAAAACATTCTGCCAACGACGACGGAAATCTGTGATTTTCCCCTCATATTTCTGCACACTGAAACAATAAAATCAGGGCAAATGCTTGAAATGAACCTTTGTATTCTAGAGGAAATGAAAACGTTAAATTTCTATCCAAGTCAATGTGAATTTATTTCAGATTGTGTTGATAATATCTGTATGGCATTCTTAGGGGAGAAAGGCTGTGTAACACCCCTTTTAAAACACAGTGTGTCAATGCCTACAATTTAGAATTTCAAAGTGTGAATATCAGCCAAGATAATTCAACCTTCTAATTTTATGAAAATAATGGCAGTTAAGCCATCATGCTCAGAGAATTAATTACATGCATATTTTAAAGTTTAACTTTTAAGAGGCCTCCCATTAAGGCATGAAGTGAATATCCACCTGGAGGGTTACAAATTAAAATGTCCTGATTTCAATAGGAATCAAATAGTGTCCCAGGAGAAGCCAAGACTATCCTCTGGTTATAAGCCATTCCCAACAATTAATTATCGATGAAACAATAAGATGTTTCATGTATTTACAACGGAAAAGATTTCTGCCTGTCTGTATCAACACATATATACCAATTATATAAACCACCAATTTTATATACCCCATGGGGTCTTTTCTAAGAAGTACACTAGAATTATAAGTAAACAGTATTTGTTTTGGTTTATACACCTGACTAGCATAGACGAGATTGGACTGATTTCCATTGAGATAAATGTTCTACAATTCCTGCTGTGCCTCTCATTTTCTCTGAACACCAGAAGCTAGTTCTGTAAGGGACTACCTGGAACACAGCCCCAGACGTGACACTCCCTCTAATCTAAAACATAGCGCGTGCACACACACACACACACACACACACAAAAATAGTGCCCAGAAACTGCGAAACTTGGCCAACGTCACACAGCTAATTGCAAGTGATGATATAGCCCTACGTGTGTTCACCTGAGCTCAGAGCCTGTCAAGCAACGTCCTTCCATTTCCCTCCTCCAGGACTTTCCTTGAGCGTCTCTCTCCTAACAGCTATACCACCCATTTCTAGGTTCTCAGGTCCCCTCAGGGTGATTTCACTTGACTCATCCTCTCTGCCACTTCCCTTCTGCTTACAGACCTCTTCCTTCTCCAAAGTTGAGGGTGGGTTAAATCAGTCAGCTCAACCCCAACAAAAAATACCTAATACACCTTTTAAGCATCTGCGTGTTTCTTAGACGTGTGGAATGCACACCATTATCCATGTAGAACATGCTCACTATTACAGCAAAATTAATAAACCTTGTGCTCCCAAGCCATCAAATCAAAGCCTTGTGGCTCTCTAATCTTTCTCTTCAGTGTCCTATTTTAAAATGTCGTTCCAATTAATCCTACATATTCATGAGGATAATCTAAGGGGCAAGATAATCCTTATGTTTCCTCTGTAATAGTCTGATGATTCAGTCACCATTCGAGACCTAAAACCATCAACAACACCTCCCCTCCCCCCACAACACCAAAATGCTGTCAGCACTTTTTCCAGGCAGGAGTTTTCTTTTTATTTCTAAAATATACATATGCCGGTATGGTGTGCACTGGAAAAATGAAGAAAATGTCGTGACTATTTTTTATTATATATATATATATAATTACACTCTGAGAGAGAGGTGGGCTTCATCCTATATCCCTGTCAAGCCCGAGAACGTTCATTTTCACTAGATTTTTACACTGCCTTCAATCTGTGGGCAGAAGGGAGCCCTTCTGTGTTCTCACTGGAATGCGAACGTTCTCTCTCGCTGACAGTAAGTGTGTGCATCCCCTCCGCTGGTTCATCTAAAAGACCGTGGTTAACATCGTGCTCGGCCACCCCTGTGACTGTCACACGGTTCTGTCCTCCTCTCCCTGGTGCACAAGGTGACCTCGTCTCTTAGCACCAGTTGCTCTCAGTCCTTCAATCCCATCCTTTCCTGCACAAACAGGTCAGTGCAGCCAAGTTCAAACAGTCTGATCCACATCGCCCTGTGACGCCACGGCAGTGGTTCTCAACCTGTGGGTTGCGACCCCCTGGGGGGGTCAAATGACCCTTTCACAGGGGTCACATATCAGATATCCTGCATATCAGATATTTACATTACTATTCATACAAGAGCAAAATTACAGTTATGAAGTAACAATGAAATAATTTTTATGGGGTGTGGGGGGGGGGTCACCACAACATGAGGAACTGTATTAGAGGGTCGCATCATTAGGAAGGTTGAGACCCACTGGAGTCCTCCTCCTCACATGTATCTCATGACCACATTTTTCTTACACAAAAACTCGATTTCTTACAAATTTTATCCCGCTTAAATGAAAAAGTGTTTTCTCCATTAGCTATTCTTATTCATTACCCTGCACAGATACATCTTGAATTTGCATGGAAAAAAATGAAAACGAAAGCAAGCTACATATCCAAGTATGTACACGCATGCTCTGCCACATAAAATCTCACAATAAAAATTTCACATCAGGAAGATTTTACCCTTCATAGTAAAATATTTATTTTAGAAGATAAGGGAGATAATCTTAGATGTTAAGCATTAAAAAATTACACTTAGTCATTGGAAAACAGCAGATCTTTTTTTCTAGCTCTTTAAAAATATTTTAATCATGCAGAATCAACACAGTGTACTCCAGCACAATACTAAAGTGTTCCCTCAGGTTAACTGGCTTTTATTAATTTACAGGGTGTAATAGTTATTAAACACAGTAGTTATTAAAAATAACAATCTAAAAGAAGTCTAAATATATTATTCAGAAATAATATACAGCAGTTTGCAACAGAAACTATTGCTCTTTAGACTCATGTGGCATAACTCTGCTATGCAGTCACAGAATCATAAAAGAATAATCTCGAAGTACCATACAGATCCAGAAACTGGTTACACCTTCTACCATACACACATGGTATTTGCAGTAATAAACATGCAAAGCACGTTCAACACTAAAGCTGAATACAGAGTGCAGAGAAGGCCCAGTGACTCCCAAGGGATTGGACAAGGAAAACCCACATCTTTATAAGAATCACACCCATTTCCCTAAGATATTTGAAATACTAGACACCCAACAACGACCCTTTTTATCTCCTTAGGTAACATAAAGGATGGACCAGTATGTCAATCAGGAAACAAGGGGAAGCCTTTTTAAAAAATAATCATTAAAAACATATCCAAGGGCGTAACATTCTGCTCTCACAGTTTCTCATTTTGCCATTTCTCCTTTTCCACTCACTTACTCTGGGTGTGTGCACACACGCACCTGTGAGCATGCAAGTGTGAGAACCTCACGATGCACTTGTGGAGGCTGGAGGAGGGAAACTTGCAGAAGTCAGTTCTCTCCTTCCATCACGTGACTGACAGGGATCAAACTTGGGTTGTCAGGCTTAGCTCAAGCACCTTTACCCACTGAGCTCTCTCTCTGGCCCTCACTTGGTTCTTAGTTAAAATGCCATGCAATTACTATCCAGACAACGAGACAGTGTGGGAGACAGGAACTCCATCTGTTACCTATCACCGAGTCATCTGAACGACCCTGCTTGTCTGCACATAAAAAGAATTTAATTTGGAACTGATCATTTGACTCATCCCATTAGCCTAATTGAAGGTGTCAGTGTGGAACTCACAGTTCACGGAGAGTATTAATGGGCCTACTTCTCCACCAATCACTGATCACCTCGCCACAGAGCACCCAGCTCATCCTTACAGCACACCCACCCCACAGCATCTCCAACCCATTCCTCACCCACTTCGAATAATTCTTGAATGGGCAGTAACTTTGATTCAGGAATGTCTTGGAGGTTTCTAATATTTATTCTCACTTGCTATTCTTTTCTTCACATAAAACTGTATCAGTTAGAATGAAAATATGCTCATTTGGCCCAGTTGTTGAGCGTTCCTTAGGCTAAAAGTATCTTCTATAACCGGGTTCTCTAGTTAATATAAGCTTCTTTTTGAATTTTTAAGAAAATAATTATACCATTTCCATTTTTCCTTTCCTCCCTCCAAACCCTCCCATGTACCCACCCCTTTCTCTCCCTCCTTCAAATTCATGGCCTCTTTTCCTGTTGTTATACATGTGTATGTGTATACACACACACACACACACACACACTCACACATTCCTAAATACTATAAATACAACCTTCTCAGTCCATATGCTACTTGTATGCATATGTTCTCAGTGCTGACCATATTGGATTATCAATTAGTATGCTCTTCTCTGGGGAAAACTATTTCTCTCTCTCACAGCATTCCTTAGTTGCTTATAGTTCACAAACTTAACTTAAAAAAAATAAAATAATTAAACATCATTCAAAATGTTTCATTAAGATGCTATGATTTAAAACATATTTTAGAATAACAAGTAGTGGACATCAAGCTTCCTCTCACAACTGCTTTACAAGAAGGGTTTTCTTGTTGTTGATGATGATGTTATTGTTTTTAAAATGTAAGTATGATGGCTATTCTTAGTTGTCAACTACATCTGAAATTAACTAACACCCAAGCAGCTGGGCACACCTGTGGGGGATGTTTTTTCTTAAACAAACTTGTGAGGTGGGAAGATCCACCTGTAATCGGGATCTTTTGAGGTGGGAGTAGTCACCTTTAATCTGGCCCACACCTTCTGCTGGCAGCCTAGATAAAGGACACGGGTGGAGGAAGCTCACTCTTGGTCTACTTGCTCTTGATGGCAAGTTCCTTCCTTCACTGGCGTTAGAGTCGAGCGTATACTGAAGACGAGCTGAGGGATCCAGCCTCACGGACTGGACGACTACAGGATTCTTGGACCTACGGGATTTGTAGACAAACATTGTCTACCAACAGAATATATGTATTCTAAAAGTTCCAGTTTAAGAATATATATACATATATATACATATATAGAATATATATATATTCTATAAGCTCTGGCCCTCTAGAGAACCCTGGCTAATACAATAAGCCTATGGGAGAACAGCTCAAAAGAAATTTGATTCAAGAACCAAGGTGAAGGGTGATATTTTAGTGTCTCCCAGGAGAGATATAATGATAGAACTAGTTTACATAGCAGATGCCCATTTGCTCATAATTTCTAAACTGCTATAAAATGGTAGCAAATAAATTATAGCAAATATTCTGTGAAAAACAACACCGGTTGAAATTGGACATGGGGTCCAAGGAGGCCTATCATCCCTGGGCAGCAGAGGTCACAGGTCAGACAGCTTCATGATCCAACTACACCCGTGAAGACCCCCCCCCCCCCCCCCCCCCCCCCCCCCCCCCGTGCCCATGAAAGGGGCTTGCTCTGCCTACCAAAATGCCCACACAATTCTTAATCACCTCTCCTTCTTTGAACTCCATTTCCAGCGAGCCAGGGTTAGGGCCACAATACAAGTTCATCACAAGATTTTCCACATGAAAACTTTAATTCAAGAAAAAAAAAAAAGGAAGCTATTTTCCACAAATAACCAAAATAATAAATTTCACAACAGAATTGGCAAAAGCACATGACACTGACTATTTTCTCTAATCTAGGGGAAATGAGGAACAAGCCTTTAAATCATGTCTACTAAGGGTGTAACATGAAGGTTTTTCAAACTAATTTCAGACTCATCGAAACGACTACTAGAATGGAGACTTTAATTCCTCTAATAACATTCCATTTTATGTAGCCATCTGAATGCAAGAACAGAAAGTAAAACAGATCGCTATGACTTGCAGCAACCAAAGGATGCTTCAGTGAGCCAGCACGTAAAAGAACTGAGAAACATAAAAGTAACACAGCAACACAGGTGAATCGCTGCTTCTCTGAACCCTTTGGGCAAAGGTGACAGACTGTTGAATACTGTGGAGAATACACATACTTTCAGAATTGGTGCTCTTGTCATTAAGTGGCAATCTCTCCAAAATGATAAAAGCACCAACTTAAATTTTATGAACATGACTTACACTCAAGACAAGAGTTTACAATGAGATAGTAATGTAAACTTCTGAAAGAAAACCATTTACTTCCATTAAGGCACATCTGAGACCTCTAGGCATTCATAGTAGAACTATATTATTAATTTCAATAATGAGATTTCTAAAAGCAGCCTGTCCCCTGAAACACAATCTGCTGGGTGGGTTGGCTCACTAGAACAATGCAGGAGGCAGGGCAGTACTCACTGTCACCCTAGAAATTTCCCACACAAATCTGTTCCTGCAATAAACGTTACGAACTCA
>CABHPH010158264.1:30434-46530 GCA_902168325.1 Peromyscus nudipes
TGGAACTCACTTGGTAGCCCAGGCTGGCCTCGAACTCACAGAGATCCTCCTGGCTCTGCCTCCCGAGTGCTGGGATTAAAGGCGTGCGCCACCACCGCCCGGCGTCATGTAATTTTAGAACTGACAACTAGACCTAATTTAGAGGAAGCACATAGATTTTTTTTATGTCCACCATAATTATTTAGAATTTCCTGTAAGAACGAGCTCAAAAATGCAGAATGATACAATAATCTTAATGTCAGAAACATCTCCACCGTACAGAAATATATAATTATTTGTCACTTTACAGTATTTCAAAATATCTTCACATATATTTTCTCCTCTGAAATACGAAAGCAAAAAAATATTAGAAATGCACTAGGCTAATCAGGCAATATGACATCTATTTGCTGTGAGATGTAGTTTTATCAATAGCCAACACTTAGCATCCTTACAGCCCATGGCATAACAAAGACCATATGAGAACACCTGCGGATGCTTAGCCATGCGTCTAGCTACTTGGCCATGCTACGCAGCATTTTCTGGAACAGCTTTTTAGTAAATTTCTGTAAGCATATGGTAGTTTGCAAAACACAAAACGTAGAAGTAAAATTCAGAGGGGCTTTTGATATCTAACACACTCAGAAATACATCATCTACAGATCTTATGTTAAAAAACTATTAAATGTACAAAGTACTCTTAATAGAAAAAAATCGAGACGTTCAATTTTTATTAGCAAAAGGAATGACTTCCTTTAACTTGTTCTTCACTGAGTTATTCTCGCTATTTACAGATTAAATGTAGGAAACATTGCCACTTTATGAATATGAAGTTTAAATAACCATTGTTGAGAAAAGGCCACTATTTTAGATGGAAGCCAGGGAGCTCTCCTCTTGGGACTCAATATTCTGAAATTAAACAGCACAAGCTAACAAAATAATTAATAAGGAATAATAGTCTAAAATCTAAATTGTTAGTTAAGTGTTTTCATTTCTAAGGGTTCTGGTATACCATAATTTCTAAGTGATTCAGATTGTATTAGCTTCTGGTATTTTGTTTTTTAAAAATATTTTTAGTATCTGACCCACGTTTATTTTTTTAAAAAAACTTATTTATGTATATGTGTGCGTGTACATGTATGTATGTGCACCACATGCATGCAGTTCCCCTGGAAGCCAGAACAAGGAGTCAGATCCCTTGGTACTAGAGATGGTGGTGAACCACCACACCCAGTACAGGTGCTGGGAACTGAACCCTGGTCTTCTAAAGAGCAGCAATGCTCTGAACCACTGAGAGATCTCTCCAGCACCCCTGATCCCAAGTTTCTTACACTAAATACCCTTAAAGTGGTCTGAACGCTTCATTGTGTGTGCAAAATTAAGATATTTTGAATTAAATTGATCATATCCCTACAATTCGGCCTAACTTAATGGTCCTCTTTCATGCCTGAACCCTGTGCAGACTGGTACAAACTAAAGTTGTCGAATTGTGGTAACTAAATGATGAAGTGTTTCCTATCTTACTGGGATATGATACACAACACCAGTGCCACTAGGATGCACACACACACACACACACACACACACACACACACACACACACAAAGTCAGGAATAAGCAACTGGGCTGTGTTGTGTAAATTTAAAAACAATAAAACCTTATTTCTAAAAGCTAAGATTGATAGGCGTATTCTGTAGGAATCACCACTGAACGTGTGGGTGGAAAAAGCCAACAAGATGATTATGTGTTAGGTGTGCTAGAAAGAGGAAATAGCAAAAGTTCCCTGGGGAAGGAGGGTGGTGGTGAAAGAATACAGGACTTTCCTTAAAAGCCTAAGAGAGATTTTAAAAAGTCAATTCCTTGCTAAATAAAAACAAGTAAAAATATTCTCTGTTCATTGCTTTGTCTGTGTTCGTATGAATGTTCTGAAGTCCCCATCACAGTGTTTCTGATTGTCTTCAGATCTGTAATAATTAGCAACAACTGTACACAATAAAACTTTTAGCCGATGCGATGCAATATATCTAGTACTTACTAAAAGTGAATGTATGTAAGTGCAAACTGTTCTCAGGTCCAAAATGACAAACTAAATATGCCCATACACACATACATAGAAACTCTGTGGAGCAGTGACATCAGGAATCCCATAATGCTCATGGCATCAATACACTAATGGCTCAAAAGACGAAAGTGTTTGTTGACAGTGTTAGGAGACATCTTTTAAAAAAATGAGTAATTTTTGTGATTTAAAGAAAAAAAACACTCCTCAGTGATTTGCATCCATAATCAACCACCAATTTTGTATAGAACAGCCAAAAAAACAAAACTAAACAAAACAAAAACCAAAGTCTACTTTTGTTCTATATTTTTTCACACACATATACAAATCTTTTCTAAGCAATTAATACTGAAAATATTTTTATTATTCTAAACCTTAAAGAAAAAAAATCTTGAAATCAGACTCTTAAAGATGTCCCTGTCTTCCACCTGGATGTCGGCGTAGGAGAGGGTCCTAATGTGTACTAGAAAACTCACGGAAGCCGCCCATGATGGTGGTTCAAGCCAGAAGAGGAAGGGGGACAAAACAGGATGACGGACAAGTGGGAACGGCAGCCACTGCAGAAACCCGAGCTAAGAACACCGAGGTGCTGCAACATTTGAGGAGACCCAACTTCATCCTTCCAACTTCAAAACGAATCTAAAAGTCAGGGGCGATGTGTCACGAGAGGGTCTCGATTTCCACATGAATCTCTCCAGAGAACAGGTTGAGTACCAAATGCTACTCCATTCGTTCGAGATAACTTGAAAATATTTGTAAAGTGACGACTGTTGTACAGATTTTGGAAACGCATCCTAAATATATTCTTTTATTGGATCTGGTCTTAAAAACTTCTTATTAAATATCCAATTTCACTGTCATCCAAAATAAAAACAAGAACACAGGGCTGACGGCAAAAGTCACAGATGGCTAACATTTCAAACGTGACCTCATCTCTGTTCTTCGGGATAAATTAGACAGTAGATTTTCACTCCCTTCACCGGAACTGATGTGTGGGTTTGTGACAATTCACTGGGACACTACCTCATCGTGGCAACTGGTGTTTTCAGGATTTTCCAAGTCTTTGCTCTGGTTTTCCCCCTCTCTGGCATTTTCAGGGGAAGTTGGACACTCCCCTTTCCCTGCGGCAACAGTAACTGTTTTCTCGGGTGGAGAATCTGACTCTTCAGCAGCACCTTCTTTCTCTGGGTTTCCTGGCGTGGCATCTTCACTGTGGGACTCTGGGCTTGGCTTGCTGCTCTCCTCCCCAGCCTCTCTAGACGGTCCCTTTTTTTCTTCCACAGTTTTGCTATTTGGGTGAATAGCTACTGAGGAATTTTTGGAGTCCTTGGATTTCTTGTGCACAGAAGTTTGACTGTTCGAACCCGAAGTGGGCAGAGTGGGCATTTTCTGGGCTTTGCTTCGCTCTGGCTGTTCTTTTCTAGGCGGCCCCCAGATGAAATTCTCTGATGGAGTGTAATGTTTTTGGGCAAAGCGCAGGAGCTTTCTCCTCTCTCTTCTGTCTCTAATTGTATAAACAAAGTACTCCAGAGCACTCTGCCTAATATTGGGAATAGTGTTCTCCACCAGAGCCTCGTGGAGAATAAATTTTACGAGAGGAGATTTAAAACTCTCGTACCCAAGCTCACCAAGGCTTTTCAGAATCCGTGTAATTCTTAAATAGTTGTGCTGGGACCTGAAAGAGAGAATAGAACGCATTTAACTCTGAGGCCTTGGTGTAACGGAACCTATGTGAAACTCCAAGGTAAAAACAAGCTCCCCTCTTTAAAAGACTCTTCAGGAAAATGCACTGGGGTTGAATGTATACTCGCTGGTGCTACCTTGTTTATTAATGGATCTGGGGACCAGTGATCTATCTACAAGAGCAGCTTGCACAAACAGCCAAGCATCAGGTTAGCTGGTATCACCCCGAGAAGTAGGGATGGTACAAACCAAGAAGACACATGCACGTAACTCTTACTAGAGTCCTGTTTTAGCAGCTCTGCTTTACTACTGGTTATTGTTGACTCTTACCATGTCTAACTTATAAACCTCATCCTGGATGTGTATCTACAGGAACAAAACAGAGTACGTATAGGGCTCTGTGCAATCTGTGACTTCAGGCAGCCACGGGCTCCTTCCGTGCTTGCAACATCATGGACGTATGCTACTCATCACAGGTAGCCAGGGCTAAACAGAGATGCACCGGGCTAACAGCTGAATGGTAATTAACAGCACCAACCGACCAGCAGAATCTGTCAGATAGGATAAGTCACAAGGAGAGCAGCGCTCCGTCCCGTTATCTGGCTCGAACAGTTGTGACGGAAGAAGCAGAACTGACTTGAGAGAAACTGCCTTAGCTGTTGACAGAGTACGGGCCTTCGAGCCTCTCACACCCTAGCTTTGCTCCTCAACTGCAATGAGAAATGGCAATGCCCATCTAAGCCTCTGTGTTTCCATCTGTAAAATGGGGGAAAGGGCCCACACTCTAACTGCACTGTTGTAAAATCAAAGGAGATGATACAAATGAAAGACACGGACAAACTCAGGGAATACTGGACATTCTGTAGAACTATTTGGTGTGCACGTGTGTTCATGTGTGCACAGGTGCACGTGTGAGTGAGTATACAGATATGTACATATGTGTCCTCTGGCACTGTTTCTCTGTCACCATTCCCCTTGCTTTTGGAGACTGGGCCTCTCCTTGGCCTCCTGGAGGCTAGGCTAGTTGGCCAGTGACCCCTAGGGATCTGCCTGTCTTCACTTCCCCAGGGCTGGGATTAGAAGCATGTCTCACCTACCACCCTCAGCTCTTAGCATTATTATTACTACTACTATCTACTGAGATAGGATCTGGCACCGAGTAACACTATCTGCACCCTTCCCTTATTAAAAGGCTTTAAATCTTACTCATAACAGCCCCGATTCCAAGCACGCATTTCTCCCACATGACAAGACACTTAGACCTTTGTATTTCAAAACCGAGGCCATTCTTGGATTGGCGCTTTCCAAATTTTCTTTGTCACAAGTCATAACCGACCTCCCCTGCCTTGTTCAGCTGACCACACTTGCCTTCATGCACCCACCTGGCCAAACCCTTCAGATCCCCGGTGACAGAAGCATGTCTGACAGTAACAGGTCAGGTATGCGTTTACCCAAAGTCGCTACACAACAGAACCAGCGGTCTAGCCCTCACTGCTAACTCCCTAAACCATTGTTTTAGAACAGACGTCAGACTTTCTTGAAAGCACTACACGTACCAGCTCCAGCTTCCAAAAGTGCTTGAGTTTTTAATTAGAAATAATTACCTAATCATCTGGGAATGCTGGAGAAAGATGTCAAATTATTTGAGACACAGAAGTATGTAATTCCATGATCTTAATAGGTCTTATATTTCAATGAGAAAATACAGACAAAATAAAAATCTTAATTATCTAAGCTAACCAACTCCTGGGATAGATAAACCACAAAAATTTTATTATCTCCATCCTTTTGGATGTTTGTCCCCAAAGTATTATTTTAAAATTTAATTTTTTTAATCTGAAAGGTAAAACTTAGACATATGTCTGACTATTATGGATCTGTAATGCCTGATTTTTTACAAGCTCATTAATGTGGCTGTGTATGTCCCTGTGTAAGTTTATATGCATCATGTGTGTGCAGGAGTCAAGGGAAGTGAGAAGAGGGTGCCAGATTTCTCAGGAACTGGAGCTGTAGGCAGTGAGATCCCACATGGGTGCTAGGACCCACACCCTGGTCCTCTGCAAGAGCAGTAACTGCTCTTAAGCACTGAGTCATCTCTCCAGCCTCATATCTACAGTTTAAATTGTGTTTGGAGACGATGTGACTGGGGTAACGTTAAGAAGCCATACCACTAACAACAGGGCTGATGTAGCTGTCACATTAATGTAGAGTTCTGATACTGAAAGAACTTATGCACAAAACCTGAAACACCATGAAGCAGATACCAGATTTGCAACAAAAACCACTCTCCGATGAACAGGAAACTTAGTATTTGCATACACATTCATTTGTAGCTACACATTCATAAGTTAAAGTATTTATGTAACAGGAAAAAAAAAAAAAACCAAACCTGAGCTGAAGAAAATAATGATCAGGATTCTAGAATGAAATTATCTATAAAACAAAGATATTGGGTGTTTGGGGACAATTTGAAATAAATGTCGCAACAAAAGGCAAATCCGTAGAAAGAGAAGTCAGCTCCTGCTGGAACCGTGCACAGTCTGGGGCTTGCACACCAGGGAACGGAGAAAGGGCTGCTGTACAGACAGAAGGGCGGGGCTGATTCTGCCTGAAGACTAGATAGGTAAAGCGAGAACACAGGAGGGAAATAAAACCCCAAACAAGACTCAGTACAGCTCACTGCAAACATGACCTGAACAGCATCTTGGTGGTGGATGTGCAGATCTGTACTTTCACGCCTGAACGTGTTTCACCACCATATTTTATCACGGTCACTTGTTCACTCACTGTTACGTTGTGTTACTCTGATTAAACAGTTTTCCTCCACTGAGCTATAAATATAACCAAACCCCGGCCTATTCTAAAAAGTTCAAGATGCCACATGGCTTCAATCACATATAAGCGGTGACATTTAAGAATAAATCACAGAAGAATCCAAATGAAAATGAAAATAGAGGACATACGTTGACGTCATTCCACAGCATTTGCTCAAAGACAATCAATAAAACCTTTTGGCAGAGGGGAAGTTGTCGTGGCATGTGTCTGACATCCCAGGATTCAGAAAACAGTGCCCGGAGGATGGCAAATTTGAAGTCAGCCTGGACTCAGAGACCTTGTCTCAAAAAGTCTTGCAGAGAATGCAGACTTGGTTCCCAGCACCGGCATGAGGCAGTTCACAACTGCCTGGGACACCAGTCCCACTGGCCTTCTGACTTCCGCAGGCATCTGCACATATGTGGCACACACATATACACATAAAATGTTTTGTTCAAATTTTTTAAATCTTTTTTCCCCTAGGGGAGTTCATCCAGAGCTGGGAAAGCAGAGAGACACCGGATGACAGGAGGGGCGGTTGCTAGGTGGGACGGAGTGGAAAGGCTGTGAATTCGGGCCATTCTTCCAACTGAGGCGAAGAGACAGCCTAATTAAATCAAGCCTTCAGCAAGGGCTCTGTTTTTTAGCTATAAATGAAAAGAGCTGACAGTGATACCCTGGGGAGGGTTTAAGCCTTTGATCATATTCTGTCCAGGATTTATAACTTCAACAACAATGTGCCAAGCCGGACTGTCATTCCAAACAGAATGACAGTGCAGTGGTGAGCACAAACAGTGAGGTGTGATCACTTTCTGCTCAAGGCTGACTTGCATACAGCTTTCTCCAACGGTGTGACAAAGTTGCCTTAGAAACCATCCAGACATGGTTGTCTGCCTTACCCAGGCAGAGGCAGAGATGTCTGCGCTTTAAATAGCTTATGTATCAAACTTAACCCCAGTGCTAAGTTGACGGGTCTCCAGTCAGGATTGTAGTGCTTCATGCCCATATTTGCAAGGCATTAGCAGAAGCTACTATTTTAATAGTGTTAACTTTACAACAAAGGAAAAAGATGCCCCAACACTAATAGCTCTACTCCTTTTACCAAAGCAAGGGTAAATTCTAGAAAGATGCGAAAAATTTAAAGATCTGATGCCAAGACTCTGATTGTTTTTGCCAAAGAGAAATCACTTATGTTAGTTCTTTTTTCCTTAATACTTGCCCAGTTCAGCTAATTACAAGGTGCTAAAAAAAGTTTCTTAAAATTGTTGGTTTTATCGTCCAGTACTCATAAGTCACTCTGTAATTAAAAACGGGGAAAAAAAACCCAGGGTGCATATGAATATTTTTAAAACTAAACTTTGGTTATAAGTATTAATTATCATTATACATAGTCAAGCAAAAGAGTACAGCTAAACTCATCCAAGGAAGTTGATGAATTTTCCTTTATAGATTTTGGAATTAACCAGAAATGAGTACTTGTCTTTTCCATAACTCATGAAGATAACTTTTCCTCTGTTTTAGTTAGAAGTATGGCCACATTGCTTGAAACCATTTTTATACATCATAGACCTCAGTCACGAATTTAATCTAAGACGTCTGCATGCATGAAGATACTAGAAACAGTTTGTACCACAAGCAGCCTATAGCCTAGAAGAGAATACATGAAAAACTACAAGCAAGCAATAACTATAAACTCCCTGAAACGTGGCATATAGACCAAGAAAAGCCACATTTGGCTGCAGGCAGAGGATTCAGGAAGAGACTGCTCTGGAGCAGAATAGCCAATGCTCTATGTAGAATTTGTCCTTCGGAGTTTCTGGGCTTGCCTTTAGAATGGACAAGAAGGAATAAATGCATTTCTGACTGGATTTTGATTCCTATTTCTATGCCCAACATCTAGTAGTCCTATATCCAATGTCTAGCCATCCCTATGCCCAATGGCTAGCTGCTCCTATGCCCAATGTCTAACTAGTTCTATGCCCAACAGTTAGCTTGTCCTGTGCCCAATGACAAGCTATTTCAATATCCAGCAGATAGCTAGTCCTATGTCCAGCAGCTAGCCAGCCCTGTGCCCAATGGCTAGCTATTCCTACTTTGCAGAGAATGGGGCCACAGGAAAAGGCCACTGGCTTACCATTAAAGCTCCACTTACTCATTCAGATGTTGAAATCTTTCTTGCCAATTTACAGCCCGAGCAACATTTCCAGTTTTATCAATCAGCTTTATTCCAAAAAATTCTAGCATCATTTTATAAGCCAAGAGGAATCTTCTGATTGCTTCTTTTGTTTTTTTGAATTCCTAATATAAGAAGGGGAGAAAAAAAAGTCACTTGAAATGACTCAGTAGCTATCAGGACAATGAAGTAATTATTATATACTTTATAATATAAAGATATTATTTGGCTACCTCAGGTAAGATGAATTGAGCTTGCATTACCTCAATTTCATATGTAGTTAACTCTTTAGCATAAAAGTTCAAGCCTTGTTCTCTCAGGGGAAAGAGCCTAGTTTGTTAAAAAATAAAATAAAATAAAATAAAAATTTTCAGTTGACATTGTCTTGAGAACACATGATTAAACAGGACACAGTTCAAGGTAGGGAACATTTTACTGACCATTGAATGTAAGTGTGGTTGTGTTCCAGCTTCTCATAGTCTCCTTTCCATTTATTTAGAACCTCTTCAATGTAAACACCTACACAGTAAATATTTAGAAAATGAACCATTCATTGAAAACATGGTGATAGCATTTTAACACACAAGTCACTTGAGTTCTGTATTAAAACATTTAGCTTAAAAACAACGCACAGGAACACCCCTAAAAGAATACTCTGCCATATACTCTGTAATGTAAGAAGCCTAATTTTAAAAAAAATAGCAGCACCTCAAATTACAAAACTCTGTACTGGTCAATGTACTCTAAAGCAGAGGATAGGAAGTGATGGGCTAAGGATCATTTTGTAAATAAAGTTTTATTGGAACATAGACAAGCCCATCATTTGTATACTGTCCACAGCTGCTTTTTTAGTACAGCACAGACTTGAGTGTTACAATGGACTATTCTGCAAAGCCTAACACAGTTGCTATCTGCGTCTGTGCAGAAAAACTATTCCAAACAGCATTATCATCTCCGTATGACTAACAAAAAAATAATTACCAGGGAAAACAATGCTGTTAAGTGGTATATTTGTTCCAAGCTGCATACTAGCAAATTACTAATAATGATAATAATAAAAATTTCTTCAGAGTCTCACACTAGTAACAATGCAGCCTAGGAGAGAACACATGTCTGTGTGCCTGTAGAAAGTAAGCCCTTTTATTTTAGCCCATGTTCTCCTCTAAGAATGTAACAAAATCCTCTTGATTCCCAGGTCTGTCATGGTTCTTATCATTGGCCAGTTAGCTAATCTTACAGAAAAACAAAACACTAAACAAACAAACCAACCCACAACTCATCTCATTCTTGTTTCCTCAAAGATCACTAAGGCCCCTGGCAGGAAGTGGGAAAAGTTGTATTGAATCACGCCATAGGTTGAACACGCTGGGGTCATTTTTCCCCTGCTTTTTTTTTTTTTTTAAACAGTGGTAAATACAACTGCATCTATGCCCACAGGTTTGCCTCCAGACTTCTGGGACACAAACAGTTGAAGAGAATTGGATTTGGCCATTTTGGCAAGGCTCCCCAGGGCATCCATACAGGACTCCCTCTCCCCAAAACCACACCCAGTCATGAGCTCCCTTCCAACTTAATCACCCAAGATCCTAACACCCTGAAAGGCTTATTATGTCTTAGGGTTCCTATTGCTGTGACTAATACCAGGGCCAGAAGCAACACAAGGAGGGAAGGGCTTATTTCGCTCACACCTCCACATCACAGTCCATAACTGAACTGAGGTTAGGATAAGAACCCCAGGCAGGAACAGAAGCAGAGGCCATGGAGGAATACTGTTTACCAGCTTGTTTCCCATGGCTTGTACTTTTGATATCTTATACCATCCACGGCCCCTAGGGAGGCTGGCCCTCCCACATTAGTCATCAATCAAGAAACTGCCGTAGGCTTTCCCACAGGCCAATCTGATGGGGGCATCTGCTCAATCAAGGCTCCCTCTTCACAAATGACTCCAGCTTGTATCAGTTAACATAAAGCAAGCCAGCACAGCTTACGGTCTAGGGCAGTGTGGTTCTCAACCTTCCTAGTGCTGCGACCCTTTAATGCAGTTCCTCATGTTGTGGTGACCCCCAACCATAAAATTATTATTGTTGCTACTTCATAACTATGAGTTTGCTACTGTTATGAATCTTAATATAAATATCTGTGTTTCCCGATGGTCTTAGGCGACCCCTGTGAAAGGGTCGTCATGACCTATACAGGTTGAGAACCGCTGATCTAGGACCTTCACTAGCTGACTCATACTACTAGAAATATCATTCAGTTTTCACTGAGAGCAAATGACAAGAATCAGGACAATTTGGTCACCTCACACACTAAACCTCTAAGGAGAATCTGGCTCCTGCTTTGCCTATACACAATTCAGATACCCACTGAGAGGCCCAGTGTGCTGCCTCATTTTTTTGGCTGACAAGTTCGTAATCAAATTACCATAGCAACTGTGAATTTTCATTATGGGTTTGGGAAAGCTCCTATGCTATGAGGGAGGTTGTGCCGTTGTGGAGGAGGCACATTTAGTTGGCAGGGTTTGAACTGGGGTTGCTGCAGTTTCACTTTGAAGAGTGGCAAAGGTAATTCTAGACACCAACAATATCTTTACCAATATTCTAAATAATTTCTAGGTCTGGCACAGCAGAAGGAACAGTGGATCCTGGAACTTAGTCCCCCTTCTAAAATCAATTTAGTGACCCAGCAAGTCAGTCATTTAGGCTTCAAATCCCAATTACCGCATCTTAAAGATCAAAAAAAGCTGAATGCAACCCCCTTCAAAATCTAATCGTTTTAAATTATATGGCTCTACAAATCTCTTCTCTTCTCTGCTCACACGCACACCAAAAGTCTAAAAACAAAACAAAACAAAAATAAAAAACAAAAACACAAAACTAAACTAAACCAACCAACCAAAAAACCTGTCCCTACAACCTTTTCAGCGACAGTCATGACACACAGATAATGAGATGGTACAGCTAACCAATATCTATTTCTCCACAGTTCACTTAATGGACAACCACACCTCTAAAACCCTGGGCTCTAGGGACAGATACATCAGCCTGCATGGCAAGGCAAAACAAAGCTAACCAAACCCACCCACAAGTGCAGCAAGAATACACCAAGTCCAGAATAAGGAAAGAACACCCAGGTATCTGTGAGTACTTAAACTTTGCTTTTTACCAAGGTGGCTTACTCACCATCTGGCTTAAACGGAATTTTATTCTTATAAAAGCGAAGGTTGCTCAAGTCATTTTGATATCGGATATCTTTGAAGTTCTGCTAAAGGAAAAGATAAATTAACCTCCAGTATATGGAAACACACACACAAAAAAAGGACACGGATCCTTCCGGCATGTTTTCTTACCAGCGGAGTAAAATCAGACAAACAGAAAGACAAGAGTTTACATTTAAGGGGGGAAAGCACCCCGTTGTCTTACTGGGTACTGATGTCGGTATTTGTACAAATCCCTCGCAGCATAGAAGCTCCTCTTTGGTTTGGCAGTGGCTTCTGTGGGATCACCGCCCTAAGACAGAGAGTGAAACTCTGCTTACACAAAGAAGGATACTCAGAAAGTTCCAGAACAAGCTCTAGAACACTCAAATCCATAAAGAGCCCCGAACATCGACAATCCATTCAGTTAAAGAAAACCATTATGTCTCTTGGATGCTTACGGGCACGACTTCCTTGTTTGCATTAAAAACCCGTGTCCTAAGCTCTATCACCAAATAATAAACTTTCAATTCACTAAATAGTAAACCATTCAACGCCTTTGGAGGGCAAATGCTAAGGACCAGTATCGATCCGGAGCGGCACTCAGAATGAACTGAAAACATGTTTCACCCGATGCGAAATGGAGCCTATGACAAAACTAATTTTATATAATGCCATGAAAGGGTTAAGTTGGTAAATCAATTCTACACATAAGATTCTCGTTAAATGTGCAGCTCCGAGCTGCACTTGGAAGTCAAGTAATATTTATGAAAGGAAGGGAGGATTTTAAACTAAATTAGCTTTCTAAATTCCTTCAAAGCGCCATAACAAACATACAAGGCATGAATAATCGTCCGCCCATTCAGTGATCAATAGGCTATAAATCAGCCAACTTGAGATAAATACACAAAGCAAGATAAAGCTCCGGGGTGGAATGAACGTTGACTGAAGTATGTGGCAGTTCACTCAGGCTGCTCACAAAGTGCCACCACCTCTGGGATGCCATTCCCAGTGGATAAGATGCGGGTCTGGCACCCTTGAGCCATCCAGACCCTGTAATGCACGACACAATGCTTCTGTCCAGTGGCATGCCGGACAGTGAGATGGAACATGGCGAAGACGGTGGTGTTAACACATGAATATTCATTAAGAGAGCTGCCCCCAATCCTTTCTCTCATCCTCTCCTACCCTCTCTCTGTGTTGACAGACTGGCATCCTTCTAAGCAATTTTCACACATTTCTGACGTGGTGTGATTCTCACTCTTACTACAAGTACAGAGATACTTTAACACCAAATCCTCTGATGTCTAATGGTAGCTACACTGTCATGTTACATAAGCAAGGAAAAGCTTCAATTCTGGTTCTTGCCACACTTTTCAAAATAGCTCTGCCTCGCAAGTTTCGGGATCTATTTAGCCCGAGCTACAACTACACGAATCATCACCTGCATTTGCAGAAAGCCCTTTTCCATTTACAAAATACTTCCATGTATATTACTTCACTTGAGTCTTACAACATACCTGGCCTGACACTCATTAGTGTTTGCATCTTAGAAACAAGGTTGCTGGAGCTTAGAGGAACTGAACAAGGCTCAGAGCCTAGTAACAGCGCAAAACTAGCTACTTCCCTGTCTGCCTAATTAGGTCTGAACCAGTTTCATCCCTGCTAAAAGTGATGGAAGTGAGGGAAATTTGAAAAGCCTGTTATAAAGATCAACGACCCAACATCAGGAGCCAAGAGACTAAGGTGAGTCTTGGTTCTGCTACTTAATATTTGTGAGGCCTTAAGCAAATCACTTAGCTGAATCTTCGTTTTATCATCTGTGAAGATAATGACTCATGGCCTGCCTGTTCCCCAAGACTGCCATGTAAATGATTGCATCCTTCAGCCCGCCAGCATCTGTCCTGTTCAATTCTGTATCCTGGCCTCTTACTTCCTCAGCGAGGATTCTGCACCTTAGCCTCCCATTCCTTTCCCCCTGGATCATTAAAACTTCCCTCTTCCTAACCATTTCCGAAACCAACAAGCATGCTATAGTCTCTCCAAACTTCGGCATCTCATCTTGATTGACCTAAGTCTACCCCAAGCACAGACCATGCCTCCGCTTCCCTTTGAAGTAAATCATCACCAGAGAATTGTGCATACTCCTTATCCTTCTAGAGCCCATCCCATGACCTAAATAAGGCTCTGTCCACAGCATCGCATTAAATTGGGACTATTAGGAACTTTTCAAATCTCTGTCTGGTCAAATCACGTCTCAGTGATCATCCCAGATGACTTCCCAGCAACACTGGACCCCTTAAGGCCCTCCACCCAGAAGCAATGTTAGTACATGGCTGTCAGAACACCACACTCTCCAGTCTTGTTCCGGTGTCACTGGTCCCCCTTTTTTTTTGGCTCCTCTTAATCATAACCTTAGTATAGAGCAGTGGTTCTCAACCTGTGGGTCACGACCCTTTCATAGGCGTTGCGTATCAGATATCCTGCATTATCAGATATTTACATTGCAATTCATAGCAAAATTACAGTTATGAAGTAGCAATGATATAACTTTATGGTTGGGGGTCACCACAACATGAGGAACTGTATTAAAGGGTCACAACATTAGGAAGGTTGGGAACCACTGGTCCAGAGAAGGTTTGTCCTCATCCCTCATGACTCCCTGATGACCTCTTATTTAAAAGCACTGATTTTTAAGTACAACTAATCCTAAATGCCTGCCTACAGCTCCAATTCTAGGCTGACTATCTATTTATAGATAACATTAACTACTCTACAATCCCACTTGGATGTCTAATAGGATGGGAAACTTAAGATAAGACTTGACTTAATGGCTAAAGCATCTTCTGCCCCAGGCTTCCTCATCTCAGTTAATGGTATCATCCTTTGTCTAATGTTTACAGAGAGATGGATGGCAGCAAAGTCTACCCATGAAGACTACCCAGACTGGCGAGAAGCCAGTCTGCAACCTACCTTAAAGGGAGAACTGACTGCTCCAAGTAAGGAACAAACAGGGTGAGGAGTTAAAACATAAAATGAAAACAGTATTTAAGAAGTTTGGCGGTACTGGGGAAGAAGTAACCATTAAGAGGTGGTCTACTATTTACTCAGGTTGGGGAGCACTGGCTGAAATGTTATCACACTATTTTACACAGACTGACCTAGTTCATTAGATTATGACCTGTGTTGGTTTTGGTTTTTAATATTCCGAACTTCTGCCGATGGCTACTTACTTGAAAGACACGTGGAAAGATAAAACACTGAAATATGGTACTCAACACTGTCTCAGGGTTGAGCACACAACGCGGAATGCAAACCAGAGCCCAAGGGAAGGATGGCCCAGATCCCACCCATCAGGGCCAAGGCGCTCACTTTGGCGACAGACATACTTAGGCTTGCATCTTTCCTTTTATGCTCTGGGCAAGAGTCTCTCTGGAAGGCTCACAGTTCTCCAAAATGGGGACTGATAATGGCACGCACACACCCCGAAATTGCATTCCATTTCAATAACATGCGCAATTAGCTCCCATAAGGAAGACTTTGACTTCCTCGCAAGGTGTTGCTTCCCCTAAAGTCACATCGGACTTTGGGCTCCATTTTCCCTTAAGTGGCAAAGGGGAGTCCTAATACAGAACCACCAACCTTAAACCTACTGCAGACTTCTTTAAAAAATACAGTTCCTCCATTTAAAAGTTTCTAAAGCCATGAGGTTAAGGGACATCATCTCTCTTTCTCTTCTAACCTCCCTGCCTAACTGTATTGGTCAACTGAATTAAGCTTGGTTGGATCAACAAGTCTTCTAGGTGAAACAAAATGTTTAAGGAATGTCTTGAAGTCGTTGAAAGGTCTCTCTTGGGGAAAAGAACGGAGACATATTAAGTTTGCACAGGAGCCTTACTGCAATACTTTTAATGGCCGTGGACCCTCGCTGAGGGGGAGCCTGCGGGCCGCTCGGCAATTGCAGTTCCATCCTGTTCTGAATAATTTTTTTTTTTAAACAAACAGTAACACGCACCGGCCGGGTCCTCACAATCCTCTATTTTTAGGTTGGTTCCTCCCACCCCACCTTCGCATCACCCAGCTGCGCTGCAGAGGCAAAGATAACACCTAGTGGAGTCGGGGTTTGCCTTGGGGGACTTCCCCATGGTGCTCACAGCAAGGCCCCGGGCCAGCAGCTATCCACTCAGGCGAT
>CABHPH010158265.1:9909-21653 GCA_902168325.1 Peromyscus nudipes
AGAACACATATATAAAGCTTGACACAGGACACCTGGACATGAGTCACATGCCACACTCTCACCACACACAAACTGGCTTTAGACACATTGTCTCTGTATCCTCGTTTGCAAAATAGGGGTTGTAAAGATTCAATCCCACAGACTGGGCTGTTTCGGCACTGGAATAAGATCAGCAAGTTCCTGCCCACCAGCCGGGCTCTCAGTGTGTAGACACGCTTTAAAACACTCCTACTCCTTGCTCTTCATGTAAGTGTGTGTATGCACAGCGCATATCAAGGACTACTCTCTGCCTTGGAGTTGCTGGAGTTAAAAGGTAAACCAAGGCTGTGAAACTCTGGAGTACCAGAAAGATGGGATGTGGACATTTTTCTCTCAAACATTTTTTCTTTCTCATCATCTCCAGTGTGTGACCATGGTGTTCCTAATGTCTCCAAGCTCTCACACATCAGTCATTTCCCATCTGTGCTGGTCTGTCTTGATAAGCTTGTTATCTAGTGATCACATCCAAGTTTGCAGGAGTCTACATGTGTGTTCTTTGGCATGTGTTCACGAACATCCTCATGAGGCTGTAGGGAGATAGAACATACTTGCTGTCTGAGTATACTTATACTTGGCAGGCAAAGTCCTTCATTGTGTGGCTCTAAGAGCTCATGGGGAAGGAGAATTGCAGCATGAGGAGATGAGGTCAGACTTAGGGGAGACATCGATGAAAGCCATGCTTGCCAAGTCGAAAGCAATCAAGTTTGTGAACAGTTGGTTCCTGATGAGCACCTAGAAGGATGATAAACTAACTTCTTACCTGGGTGCCTGGGAGTCTACAGTTCATCAGCAGAAGAGAGTTCGTCTTAGGGAAATGAGAACAATGAACTTTTAGAAACTGTTCCAGGTTGGATTTCAGGTAACCCCCCCACAAAAGACTCATTGTAAAAGTCTTGCTCTCCAGCTTCTAGTGCTACTGAAAGTTGATTGGACCACAGAGACTTCACAGTCTATCGATGGATTTATAATGTGAATGGCACCATGCTATTGTTGGGAATGGCAGAGACTTAGAAGGTGGAGCTGGCTTGGAGGAAGCAAATTTCTGGAGTGTGTTCTTGGGGGCCGTGTCTTGTCGATGGGTCACCCACGAGGTGAACAGCTGTGCTCTACTATGCTCTTCCACTGTGACATTCCATCTTACCACAGGCCCATAAACAATGGAGCCAGCTGAATGTGGACTGTAGCATCTTAAACTGTAAGCCAAAATAAACCTTCCCTCCTGTTCAATATTCTCTCAGGTATTGCTCTGGGGAACTGCTTCTCTATGTCTGTTGTCTGCCCCACTAAAGAACAAGAGCATTAGCACCATGCTGCCAGAGAGCATGAGCAGGAGGACCGAGCAGGGAGAGAGGCAAGTGAGCACCCAGATTCAGATCACCTGGTCTCTCGGGGAGTGAAACAAGGTGACATACTTGAGTCAGGGCTGACAGTGCACAGTTCTTCCTGGATTTACAGTCCTCATCAGTCCAGGACAGAAGAATGAATGAGGAATGTGCTAGAAGGCAGAAGGTCAGCATGGTAAAGGGGCAGCCAGATAGGAGGGAAGGCACTTCAGTTGAAGGAAGGGCAGGATAGTGGCAGGCTGAAGAACAGCGATGAGCTGGACCTGAGTTTACAACCCAGCCACATATCACTTATTAACTGAATAATCTTGAACAGTCTCATTATTCTTGTTGAGACCCAACTTCCTCATCTCAGAAATGAATGATATTGTTCTACAGCTACTGCAAGAATTCCAAGAGAAACTATGAGAAAGTACTCAATCTGGTCCCTAACATATATTGGTACTTAATTTGCAGTAGGTTTTTCTTTCTCATTAATCCATTTGAGAGAGTTAATGACCACAGTATAATTTAGACCTCTTAAAAATCTTTCTTCAAAGGTGACTTTATCACTGACTCTTGTCCAAATTGCTCTATTTAGACTGTGAGCTTGTGTCATAGGCCCATTGCCACAGCTACTCCACCCCCAACCAAACTCTCCACCCTTTGGTGCTGCCTTATTTCCATCCCATGGGACCTTCACGTCTGGTGGGTCACATAGTTGACTTAGGTTCATTATGTCCATTCCATGTCATACTGGCATGAACTTTTGCCTCTAACACTTTTTTTGCAAGTAGAAAGCAACATGACAAATAGTAGAAGCTAAGCAATATCTACTGGATACACTGCAGAATAATCAAATAATCAGTTAGGTATGGGTCCAAGGCTGGTGTTTCCTGGCACTATGAATGTAAAGTTTTGGAAATTCCTGTTAGAGCCTGCTTTCTCCCCCATAAAATAATAATGATGCTCTTTTTCTCAGGCTAGATTCAGAGCATGGCAGACCAAGCATGCCTACCAAGAGCAGCCTACCATCTTTCAAAATGAGAAGAGGATCTGGAAGAAAATAGCAAAGAGAAGCTTCCTCCATACTGCAAGAACATCAGTGTAGGCTTCAAGATGTCCAGGGAAACAGCCAAGACACATACACTGACAGGAAAACTTCCTGCAAATGTCTCCAACTGAGGGAGGCTCGTGTCCGGTATGGTGACCAAGACGAAGAGGCAGAGGGGCATTGCCATCTTTCAGGACCATCTCCACTGCATCTGTAGGGACAGCTGTTCCAGGAGACAGTGTAAGAATGTGCCTGTGTGCCCTGCGCCTGCTTCAGAGAAGTGAAGATGGGCAACATCGTTACTGTGGCCCAGTGCAGGGTCCTGAACAGGACTGTGTCCTTCCATATGTCAGGGTTATTTAAGGCCACCAACACCAAGAAGCAGTTCTATGAAGTCTGAGACCTAGTGGTATCTGACTCCCAAACAGAGTTATTCTCCCACTCAAAGAAAACAAAAGAGCAACAACTATTGATGGTAGTGATTTCCAAGCTCAGAGAGTGAAGTGAGATAATCCCTGAGGAGCACTGGGCAGTACCTCTGGGGGTGTGATCACTACTAACCAGAACAACTAAAATACATGTTGAAGAGTTTCTTGATTTATAAGCTAGAATCTACAAGAAGACAACAAACTTTCTTTCAGACTTCTGGACCCTGGGCCCACACAGCCAGTCATATGACTGCCTTTCCTCTGCACCTCTCTTTTCACACACTCCTGCAAAATTGCATACCATGTGGTGGCCAGTGGGAGGCTCAGGGGCTGTCACAGGTTTGTCCCACAGTTTGACTGGTGCTGGGATCAGGTCAGTGCAGCTGACCACAGATTTGTCACACTCCTATGAGTCTATCTTGTAATGAGAATGAGAATCATTGTCACCAGCCTTAAGAACCTGATAATTCCACATTTTCTCAAACACAGACCAAGGCTCTTCATGCCAGCAGACATCATCATCTGAAAATGTGTGTGTGCTCATGCACGATTGCATCCCTGAGGCTGGGGATGTGCAAGAGCCACATAAGTTTCTGGCTAATGGGGAAGGCAGCTGTCACATTTTCCTACATCCCTTCCACTCATACATAAACCTTAAGGTAGATTACTGGAATGCATTAAAAATGCAGCCTGAAGCCAGCTCAATTCTTAGCTGTTTTGCTTCTTTGGGGAAGAAGCTTAACCTTTCTAAAAGTAATTAAAACTAACATTTGTTTATGTGTCAAGTACTTTATATGTATTAGTCATCTATCCAGCCATTTGCTTGTTTAACCAGCATTGATTGAATGCCAGCTTTATGCCAGGCACTGTGGACACAATGTTGAATTGGACATCTTTGCATCCTATATCGTAAAACTTTAATATTGATGATGGAGGTAGGAGAGCAATCATTTGCATATCTATTTAATCATAATTTGTTGTCAGTTCATTCATAAGGACTTGGTAAGCCTCAATTGTTTGACTGATGAATTGTGATCATACTATAAAGCAGGTATATAGGGTGGTTTCTGTTTCCAGGTAGGTAGGCAACGGCCTAATCTGAAAACTTGGCCAAGACTTCTAAGGAGAAATAACAATTGCATTATAAATTTGAAAGTTAGATGAAGTTTATATGTGTAGTCTTATTTTGGAAATCAAAAAATAGTAACTCAGAAAGGTCATATAACTTGTTGAAAGAGCTGGAGTCTAAAACAAAACAAAACGAAAGAAAAAAAAAACAGGACTAAATACTTTGTCTAGAGGAGACTGCACTTCTAGAAGTAGGAAAGTTCAAGACCAGGGACAACCTCTGAGGGAGCACCATAGCATGTCATAAGACTGCGTATGGCATCACATGGCAGAACAAATGTTAGAGCTGAGCGACACTCCTGCAGGAGACAGGGTTGCATGGCGAGATGGAAGCAGCTGAGCAATCCCAGGAACCTGAAGTGCTTTTATAGAAACCAACTCAGTTCCTTGAGACTTAGCCTAGCTACAGTTGAGCATCCATCCTTCAGGAATGGATCTGAAGGCTCAGCTGGGAAAGTACTTGCTCACAAACACAAGGACCTAGTTTGGATCCCCAATATCCACATAAAAAGCTGTGCCTGTAATCCCAGCCCTGGGGAGACAGACAGGAGAATCCTGGGGGTTTCTGGTCACCCAGTCTAGCTGAATCAGTGAAGTCTAGGCTCAGTTAGAGACCTTATCTCAAAGATAAGACAGAAGTCAAAAGAAGGAGATACCCAACATTGACTTCTGACTGCCATGAACATGCCCACATTTGTGCATAGGCACCCATACAGAAAAATATTCACATACATGAACACACACACCCCCACAAAGAATTGAGCCCCATAATCTAACCACCTATTCTGCTCCCATCTCTTAAATGTTCCAACACTTTTCAGCTGGGGGCATGAAACCTTAAGGGAACAAATGAGTCCTGAGCCCTAACACACTGTACTTCCTGGTGTCCATTTTTGATAGATCCAGTTCTAACTCCAGACCTGGTGTTCTTTCTGGCCAGCTGTGGCTGATGTAATTAGAAATATATTTTAATATTGCCAAAAAGATTTTTTTCTTTTTATAAATAGAATAAAATAAAATCTGTGTGCTGGAGTAAGCAATTATGAAATGGTAATCCCAGAAACAGTAGCAGCGGTGGCTGCCACTGCTATAACAGCAACAATGGCAGCAGCAATGTCAAATTCTCTTCTGGAGTGTGTGGACATCCACTGGCATGGATACAACTCCAGGAACACAAACCGCCAAGGCCCATTTTTCTTGATCCCAGCACGACTTAAGCTGGCAGATCTGCAAAAGAACAACTAAGAACCATAAAGAAAAAACAGGCAGCTCATAAGGAGCATAACTAATGGTCTTATATTGGTTATATTCAGGCTCACAAATTTTAAGGTATCTTCAAAGGGGGGCTAAATGAATTTCAGGAGGCCAATAAATGTTGCACAGAGCCACTCCTGAAAAGTAGGTACTACACCAGCTTGAAGAGGATTGTGAAAATGAAAAGGCTTAGCTGGCATGCAACTGTTAACAAATGGAGGTCAGTGACCTTCAGGGTTATCCTTAATCTCCAAGGTGTCTGGGTGACACATTCTCAAATATACTTGAAAAAGCAGTTACCATACATTACCTTCTGGAGAATCCAACCGCATGGCTACAGTTCCTAGGCTTACATTAATGCTTACCAAAGCTGGCCATATTGGGTTCTCAATCCCCATTGGCATTAGAAGGGGAGAGTTTTTCATGAAGGCCCAATAGAGCTCTGTCATGTCACTCTACAGCTAGCACAGTGGAGACCCTGGCAGCAAAAGTAGCTACCACAGTTAGTTAATCTTTCATTCTATTGGGCATGATAAATTTAATTCAATAGTTATATACATTTCAATTGGCTTTGAAAATTATAAATTTATAAACTCAATTTCCATTTGCTTTTGGGATACCATCTTACAAGGACTCCAATTTGCAGTAAGGCTCGTTAAGGAAGGGAATGGCTCAGTTGCCTTTAGCCTACTGTCTATGGGTGGGATAGGACCTCTGTTGGTTTTTTCTGTGTCGAACACACAGATTGCAAGCCCAGTGCCACTTTGAGATCTTTGGCAGCAGTTAACTCAGCAGCTCACACAAGATTGAGCCTGTATGATAATGAGTATTCAGAGAAGGGTAATGCCTGGGGGGCGCTCACCAACCTAAGACAGAGCACCTGTGTGTCCTGGGCAGGTGTCTCCATGACGGGTAAGGTGACCTGCTGACGCCCCACGCAACCTAAGTCAGAAGCTCATTTTTTAGTAAAAGGGGGATCTGTAGGGTCCTGGCCCCCGTTTTGGGTAACTGTTGCCTTGCTTGCTGACCTTGACCTTGATATCCTCCCTATGCTAATTCCCTGCCAGGTTCCACCCTCCTGAATGCTTAAGGGAAGTTCCTTGTCTGTGTATCCTGCATAATGGGCCTTAACAGCTTAGATACAAGACTGTAAAACATCAGTGGTAACGAACTTCTGTCCTCCGGGGTTCTCCCATTGTGCTGTAAGCCTGTAGTTAAGACCTCCTCCCTCCTTCAATAAACAGCATTCAGCATTAAATAAATAAATAAATAAATAAGGAAAAAAAGAATAAATAAGATTAAAAAAATCTGTGTGCTGGGGTCTCTAAGAGATTCTGGTGAATCTGGTCCAGTGGCCTAAGAAAAGCAGTGTACATTTGTGTGGTTCCACAAGTGACTGGGTGCAGAGCACTGGGGAAAACGTCGTCTGGGCCTTCCCGCCACTCCACTCCAGGACCTACAGCATGTCACAGTGCAGGAAATACTGCTGTAAGTCAAGGTCAATGTCACTCTCAGTCCCAGCCTTGGACCTTGGGATCTCCATGAAGCTATGACTACATCAGTGCTTCTCAACCATCAGTAAGTGACGGCCATATGCCCCAGTCTGGACAACTGGCCCTGAATCTCCAGGGAAAGAGTCCAGGAATAGGCGCTTACTGGAAGTTTCCATTTGATGGAGTCGTAGATGATCTCAAAGGTCCCTTCTGACTTGGAAATCCTCTGCATCTATGAAATAACGTCAACCCCTGTGGCCTGGAGACACTACAGAACAGGGGCGAACACAGGCAACACTTGGAGAAAGCTCAGCTCTGGGGAGTGGGGCTGGGTGCTGACGCGTTGCCAAGACCCTTGCTGCTCTACTCGGCAGTGTCTTTGTGAAAATAGTAACCCTTTTTTTTTCCCCTGACTGATTTATGTGACAGTTGGAAAGCAGCTTCCAGAACAGCATGTTCCTCCCCTCAGACTATTAACATAAACGTGCGCACGGGCTCCAGGCTCCCACTTCTCTGTGTACACTAGGCTTAAGGGGCCTTGAAAGCCACAGGCCAGCTGAAGAAAAACCAGAGAGAGGAAATGTTGTTAGAGACACAAGAATGAAAAGGGGAAAAGGACAGGAGGTTGCTAAGAGACAATGTCAAGCTGGGCCATGGGATTAACAGCCAAAATCAAAGCAAGAACTTAATGGTATATTCTTGCAGTAGCAGCCTTCTCCAAGCACAACGGGGAGAGGGTGATTACCCAAGTAATTCCACTCCAAATCAGGCGGAAAGGGCCCCCTTTCTTTCTTGGCCAGATGAAATGTAAAAACAAAGTGATTTAAAAAATAATACTAGCTAATACCATCCTCTGGCTTAACTGAAGGCTGCCTTGCGATCTTTTCTTTGCTACTGAGCACTGAGAATCACTAATGCCGAAATTATTTGCAACCTGTTGTTGAGAGTGGTCAAACATTTCCAACATGTATTTGGGAGGCTGTGGTTTACCAAATGACTATGATGATATTTCATAGCCCTGTGCTTTTGTTTCACATAAATCAGTTTATTGGATTTAAGCAATAGCCTTGTGAATTGGTTATTTGCCCCCCAACCTGGCACCTTTGCAGAAGCAAAGGCATCAAGAGGCTCAGCAATCTGCTCAAAATGACTCAGCCACTGGGGAATAAGGAACTGGGGTAGGAGTTTCTAGGAACTGGATTTGAATCTTGCTCCTGCTGACACCTCACACTCTGACTCAGTTTTCCCATGTGAAAAATGGAGACACAACGTACAGAGAGCTGCTGAGCTTAAAGATAATACAATACACATGCTATATGTTCCAAAAGTAACTGTAGATACTCTGCTCCTCCTCCTCATATCATCATCATCATCACCACCATCACTACCACCACCACCACCACCATCATCACCACCACCACCACCACCACCATCACCGTTATCATCATCCTTGTTTTGCATTTAATGCTTAGAATTCTGAGATACACAGCAAGGGATATGTGTTTTAGTTTAATCAAGTGAAATAGTAGGTATGCAAGAGGCTAGGTAAATGGTGAGCCTCTTTAGAGAAATGGAAAATCTTGCTGCCATTCTTTGGGCCAAACACCCACCAGCTACCAAGGCAGCATCCTTTTGGGGTTTATGAAGGGCCAAGAGCAAGAGACTTCATGGGGTCAGGTTCTGTTTTACAGCAGGTGCTTGGTAGAGCAGGAGGAACTGGTGACTTCTGTCTGACTAGCTACCAGAATCCTTTAGGGGCTTGGTCACACAACTTTCTAAGCCCTGGCCCTTGAGTCCCTGAAGCCACAGATCTGTGATGGCTCCTGAGAAACACAGGCAAATGGAAACTTACAGCTAACACAAATCATCAACCTGCTTCTGAAACCACTGGACTGGACTGGACATGGAGCACAAGCTTTAGATCCAGTGCTTGGGAAGCAGAGGCAAAGACAGAGGCAGATGCAAGCCAATCTCTATGAGTCTGAGGCCAGTTCACACAGTGAGTTCAAGATCACCCAGGGCTACATAATAGCCTGTCAAAAACCAAAACAAAGCAAACTAAACAAAGGAATGAACAAATCCTACCACCCCCTGGTTGATAAGACTTGGAAAGCCTTCCTATTCATTTACCCCTGGAGGATTCAGAGGAACTGGTGGAATTATGTTTTGATCCAGAGAGACTATCGCGGTCTTCCGTTGTGCAGGTACACAATTTTCAGACGTCCTGGGCTCCATGCTTCATGTTCAATACAGTGGCCTGCACTGGTGGAAGAAAAGACCTTGAGAAGGGTTTGTGTGAGGGCAGTGCACAGACTTGTATACCAGACAGGCCTGGTTTCAGATCCCAGTGAGGAATTAGGAGGGAGAGAGGACACACTCTAGCTGGGAAAAAGAAAGATATGGAGTATGGGGCCGTGTGCCCACCCTCGAAGGCCATGATATTCAGAGTATTTAATGTCACCGCCATCAGCTACATAATGCAAGTGAAAAGCCAGCAGGAGAAATAAAATCCTCAGTCATGGTTTAGTAATTGCTTTCAAGACAGCAGGAAATAAAAACGCTCCCAAGTCCTTGTATAGGGGCATGTTTCCCTTCGTGGACTAGCATGCACATGAGTTACATTTTCATGGCTGGCTTTAAATTAGCCTTGATTTCTCTGTCAAGTAGAGTTAAAGTTCACTGTAAGATATTTCATGGCTTGTCTTAAAGTGATGATTTCAAGCCTCCTAAATATTTATGCCAGTGTTATTATTTGGGAAAATCATCAAAAATAAAAGGCTAGCCTTCACCGCTATTATTGGCCTGGGGTTCTAACATATGTCCTAAAATAGTTCATACTTGGAAATGGAGTTCTTCATTAAAATGCCACTGCAATAAGATATGTACTGGAAAAGAATATGAATGCTGGCCTCTTTCTAGCTACATAATCAGAGACAATATTTGTTAACTCTTTAGATTTTTTTTTTCATTTTGATTCAAAGATAATTGTATCTGATTTTGATGGTTTCAACGAAGGTAGAATGACAGAACCAATATTAAGTTCTGGCAAAAGTTTGGCACATACTAAAGGCTTAAAAAATAGTAGCACTCATCTTTGTTTTGGTCCAACTCAATTTACACTAGATATCTGTCTCCTGTGGCTCAGCACCAGTACCTCCCTAGATTTATGCCCTCTCAACTGTGAAATGGGAATAATGATACATATTTACAATGTTGTCAATGTGACGTGGGTGATGACTCCACGCAAAACACCTTGCATCCTGCATATTAATCAGTGTTGACTTGTATGCTATTTGCAAGGGATGATGTGCTATCTTTTTTGTCCAAAACTTTTAGATCTTTCATTCAAAAACCATACCATACATTCATTGGTATAAGTACATCTCCATCTATTTTGGAGCCCTAGAAACATAGTAGCCCAAAGGTATGATGTCACCCCTTTCTGTTCTCAGGGAGGGCTTCCCCTTACTGAGAAAGAGGCCAAGAGCCAAGTGTGAAGAAGCAGTGTTGCACCTAGTGAGACCCCGGGCCCTTTTGCCTAGGGAACTTCCGTTATTATCTTCCAAAATGTTGTCATCAACCATAACACTGACTGACTCCAGATACAATGTAGGAGACTAAGGGCAGAGTGATTGTGTTGGAGATTTTATGTCAACTTGACAGAAGCTAAAGTCATCTGAGAGGAAGGAACCCCAACTGAGAAAGTGTCTTCATATGTCAGGCTGTAGGCAAGCCTGTGGGGCATTTTCTTAATTAGTCATTGATGGGGGAGGGCCCAGCCCAGTGTGGGTGGTACCACCTCTGGCCTGGTGGTCCTGGGTTCTATTAAAAAAAAAAGAACAGTCTGAAGTCTGAGCAAGCAATGGGAAGCAAGCCAGTAAGCAGCACCCCTCCATGGCCTCTGCATCAGGTACTACATCTCTGTTCCTGCCTCCAGGTTCCTGGCCTGTTTGAGTTCTGTCCTGACTTCCATCAGTGATGGCCAGTGATGTGGAAGTGTAAGCCAAATAAACCCTCTCCTCCCCAAGCTGCTTTTGTCATGACATTTCACCACAGAAATGATCAACCTAACTGCAACAGCGATAAACCACTAGCATTATCTCTCCCCCATGGACACTCCGGACGAGAGAAGGAGTGTTCATTTATCTGGGGGTGATGGGGCTTGAGGAGGACAGAATCTGATAGGGAGATGGGGAGAGAAAATAGCTTGCTTAAAAGAGTATGCAGAGCATCCGCATGGCTGATGACGTGGAGTCAACTAGAGGTGATGTGAGAACAATGAGATGGGACAGGGAATCCAGGCCGGTACCCAAGACCTCCAGACCCACGATAAGATGGGTGATGGACACCATGAGCCACTGAAAAATTCTGAGCAGGGGGCTGTCATGATCAGATCTGAGTTTTAGGAAATCCATCCTGGCTGCTTCGTGGTGAAAAGGATAAGTAATATAGAGCAGAAGAGGGAACCTTCAGTTTCTTGTATATGTATCATAGTAAGTGCTCTGTCCTCTGAAGGGAGTGTAAGAGGCAAGAGTATACAGAAATGTGAAATTCAGTGTGGCTATTCCTTCCTGGGGCATTTAGAGGAAGTACATATGGCACTCACCAGACATGACACATAATTTCTGCAGGAGACAGTTTACAAGACTGTGGTCAATGGACTTCACATCCTGATGTCCCTACCCTTGAATAACCTTTTCCTCATGAAGAGGTGCTGTACCCGATACTTCCTTTTAGCAAGAAGAATGTAGCTAAAATAATGAGAGGAGACTTTCATGACTGTGCTGCCCAAGACTGCTGGCATGGTTTCCTGTCCTCACTTGCTAACCCCACCCTCTCCTTCGAGCATTCACTTTGATGAAGCTCCCAGTAGAGAGGCCCCACATGACAAGGAACTGAACAGTCCAGCCACGCTCAAGAAACCAGAGTCCATCAGCAGTCACTGAGGGAGCCTGAGGACAGCGCCAGCCTTAGCTGTCCATCAGCAGTCACTGAGGGAGCCTGAGGACAGCGCCAGCCTTAGCTG